>QLIY01002022.1:0-24255 GCA_003260075.1 Phallusia mammillata
ACACGTTAAAAAGAAAGTCAAACGTTTTATTGTGGCCAGATAGCCTATGTCCCTTTCTGAAATCTTCAATGACATGCTGCCTCCACGTGCTAATCCTCTTATTCCTGGCATTGTTTTTGTTTTGCTATGGTTAACCTCAAGCAATAAACCAGTTATGCTGCGCCTTCTTTGTCAAGTACCAAATGCCCTCAAGGATTCGTACATATTTACTTATTCATCAGGTTTCATTTCTTGTATTGTTTATTTGTTCGTTTCTGTGTTACCTGAATTTTTTTTCTGAATTACCGCGTTCTTTTGCTCCAACAACAAAATGATTGATTCAATAATTATTCACACAATAACGGGTCATGACTTGGTTGCCAATGTTTGGCCTTTCATTGACCTGTTACGCATTACTATTTTTGCGTGTAACTTTATTTCGTTGAAAGCGTGACAAATAAACCATTTATTGATCGATGATTATCATTTTCTGTACCTTATAAACTCATGTAATTTACATTGTAAATGCAAACGAAACTATAGACCAGGGTTCACCAACTTACAGCCCGCGGGCCGGATCCGGCCTTCGACAACATTTTTGGTTTGTCAAATCCTATTAATAACTTTGTAACATTGAAAAATTAATCTACTCCTTACAAAAGTTTCCCTGTCACGATATGCACAATACAATATTATCTAGTTTCATGGGATTACAACGCCTAGAATTGATCCAAAGTCAGTTTGTTACGTCACAGACAAGACTACAGGTGTTAATTGTGCGCAAACAATTGCCTTCTTTTGTTATGTGTGACGTTTTAACAGTCGCATCACCCGATTTTAAATAGGATTGTAAAAAGGCCATATCGACGCCCCTATAAAAATGGCTTCGCGGGTTAAGTTTGGAAAGACGGCGCTAGGACATGAAAACTATGCGGCCCGCGCAAATCACAATTAAACTTATCCGGCCCTGTGAAAAAAAAATTGGTGACACCTGTTATAGACGATATAAGGTAATGGCCTTGATTGTATGGATATGTAAATATGATCATTGTTCTGTGACAATTGACACATTTTGAAAACGTGCTCAGTTCAAAATCACAGACGAAGAAATTTGCTTGGACCGTGTGTCGAGAATTAGTGACGAGTGTGAGAAAGAATGCGATATGTTACTCTAGTAATCCAGCTAACAAAGCGGCTTAAACAAGTTTCAATATTGAAAATGTCTTAGATAATGAGAAAGCGGCAATTGTGCTTTGGTGTTAAAAAATTTTCAAGTTAAACGCACCAACAAATCTCTTTCAGTTAAACACAATAGACCAATTAGGGCCAAACATGTACAAGCTATCCAAGGTGCACGGAAATAAAGTGAAAATTTGAAATGACTGACTTTCAAACAATTGGCCCAGTTGAGTTTTGAAAGCCTAAAACAAAAATAGATTTAATTACGCAAGCAATTGTCGACAACCGGCAGATTTTCAATGCCAGTTCAACGGCGATCTTAATGCGAGCATAACGCGAGGCGTTACCTGCCAACCAACGATAAAAATGAATCAAACAACAATTAAATCAGTTAATCTTTTCTTATCGATGATATCTTCTTGCAAAGAAAGCAAACGACTGCGACGATTGAGGGTCATTAAACCAACGAAATTTCACCGTGAAAACCACAAAATTGGTTCCGTTCTTATATACCAGGTGTGGCCAACACGTCGATCGTGATCGACTGGTCGATCGTCTGCTTTTGACTGGTCGATCGCACTAAATTCTCCATTACTAATCAAAAGCTTATCAATTGAAAAACAAATTAAATAATATAAAACAGCACTTCTGACATTTTGACACAACCCACAAATGTGCAATGAGACAATAATAATGTAAATGTCACTCTCTTTGTTGGGTAACAATTGTGATTTTCGTTTGTCGTCACAACTTTAATGTTTGCGTTAACGAAGCAGTTGCAATTGATTGAGGAGATTTAAAAGTTTGAAAAATATGTACATATGCGACGTTTTATTGTTGCAAGAACTAGGTGATGCTTTATAATAAAACTCATGAATATAAATATGTGGTAATTGTCAATCAAATCTCATGCAGAAATTTGCGTTATTGCTTTGTGTAAGTGGTAGCCTAAATTACTACTGATCAGTCGATCGTGTGCAATTAAGAAAATTTTCGTCGATCTTAACGACTAACAAGTTGGCCACCCCTGTTATATACCTTTGTTTTCAGACACTGATGATACTTGTAAAAGCGAAACGCATTCGTTTTTGTTAAACAAATAAAATGCAACGACCATTTTAGTGATTTTCACCTTAAAACAACTAAACCATTTGTAAAACAGTGATGTTTTCTACCTGCTGTAACATCGGTTAGATTTGCAATATTAGCCCAATCCGGATAATGGTTCAAATCAAAGAATGCCACTCCATAAGTGTTGATGGACAGTGAGATGAAAAATAAACCGACCAAGTTGAGAAACCAGCCTGATTTCAGCTAAAACACAAAATCGTTTAAAAATGCGATTTTAAATTCGTCCACTATTGCCATTTGGCACCCAACTGCCAAAACTATATGTGTAATGACATGAGGTCTGAGTTTCCAATCCCAAAAATGTTTGTTGTTTTTTTTTATCAAAATTCACAAAGGTAGGAAAAATAGTCAATAAACTGATTTTAGAATGTCCAAGTCAATAAAATGAGAGAAACATAAAAGTGAAATCGGGCTTGAAGAGTTCATGCAGACTAGCGATCAGGGCATACACATAAATCATAGACGCTTGACCGAATAAAGGCAGAAAACCGACTCAAAGTCATTGAAGGTATAAAAATTCACCCCATTTGTACAGTTGTTTTAATGTCACGAGATTTAATGTTTTGTACAACCTAATTAATGTATCAAGTTTATAGAGCTCTTCTTCTGGTGACGTTCTTGCGTTTAATTCTTGTTTTCTTTGTTTATCGTGCACTGTACTACGCGCATTCAGTGTTATTTACCCTGATGAAGGCGACCTGTATAGGACGTCGAAACGTCGGAATAAAATACATTTGCCAGAAGAGCTCTGTAAACTTGATATTATGGCTGTCAGCAATAGCTTCAAATTAAAGTATTTTTAAAAATTCAGTCGCCAACCCCTACGACTTACCATATCAACAATCTTAATGTGACCCATACTATAAGCGATTGCATTGGGAGGCGTTGCTACGGGCAACATAAACGCCAGTGACGTCGACAACACAGGAGGGAGGCAAATGTAGTAAGGATGAACACGCATTGCAACCGCCTGCAAAACAAATTATAACACCAAAACGTTTTACCAAACTTAGGAGTTTAATTCTGCTTCGTCCATTCGAAAATTTCTACGGCAGATTTTTTCCGCGGACTCATCTAAAGATGATGTGTTGTCGTTATAAATGTAAATTGTTACACATTGCGATAAACCGCACATTAAGCTGCACTTTTAGGGTTGAAATGAAACCAAAATAAACACACCCGTACTAAACATGTACTTACCACCTGTACAAGTATCGGTAACATGACATTTGACACTGCGCCGTTGCTGGTACATTCTGTAACCAACATTCCGAAGCATGACAAGCATAAGCAAGCAACCCAAGGTGGGTAGTGCACAAGAAAGTGTATCTGGTTTGTCAGCCAAGTTGACAAACCAGATTTCTAAACAAATACACACAACAGTTCTTTTCAGCTATAATTACTGTTAATGGAAAATACTGAACAAGCGTTACGTCCACCAGGTTGCATATTTAACAAATTTGTCGTTCAACTGGTTGTTTTTATCTATCGTATCCCGCTGTTCTTGCGCTTTTTCGCTTGTTGTTCGCAATACACAATTCGTAGCTCTGATGAAGCCCTACCGATCTGGTGGGCGAAACGTTGGCAAAAATACAAGTTCTTGATAAAAACAACTAGTATTTTGTTACACCAGTTGAACGACAAATCTGTTAAATATGATTACTGTGACCACAAGCATAACGTAATCACTCACATAATTGTATAGTTTATGGTAGATATAGTTTCAAAGTTGGTTTTTGGCAGGTAACTAGCAGATGGAGAAAAAATACCAAGGATGTCCAGGATTTGAACGACAAAACAACAAAAAACATACACAAACTTGCTGACACAGGGTAGAAAGTAGAAACTTGCACAAAAATTTAGAATCTTGTTGTTCAAAGTACTGTGTTGGTCTTGTTATTTTGTTGTAGCTCAATATATGTTTGCTATGAGTGGTTTAACTAACACTTGTCGCCAAAAGAAAACAGAAAGTGAAAAAATGACTTGAAGTATCTAAATTCGGGTATGGAAAAATGCTGTCTGTTGAAGGGTCAGATACTGTTTAGTTCAAATACTCTCAGTCAGGTATGGAAAGGTTTGCTAGTGCCAGCAATTGTAACAACACAATGTATGGAAGCAATGTAACTTGCTACAAATTTAAGACATAAATGTTGGTAAACAGCTATTATAGAACAATTCGTAAGACAAAAAGACATGTACCGGCATTGACAAAGAAGCACATATTTGCCAAAAAATACAATGACAAAATAGTCACTAAACTCTGCATTTATAAAACCTGGTATGCATAAAACAGATATGATTTACCCACCTTTGCTCCAGCAGCAATCATAAATCCACCTCCAAAAATAAATATTAATTCCCAAATAAAAAGTTTTTGTATGTCGGACCATGACAAAATAGTTTTGCAGCGCTTTCTAGACTGGCGTTTATAACCTAAAAAAGAAACAAAAAGTGTGGAAAAAAATAAGCTTCAAAACTGGTTATGTAACAAGATGACATAAGAAGGACACCTGCCGAACCTACTTCGGTCTGTAAATAAAGTTGGTCTTTGTTGTGGAATTAGAAACAAAATCAGAACGGTAGCCATGCAAACAACACCATCGTCAACGTGTTTGCCATCAACAAACTTGGACCAACCCGGCATGAAACCAGGGCGGCGAGTGAACCACAAAAACAATGTGATAGAAAATATTGCAAGTACCCATAGTTCCTCCCATCTAAACATTAACTGGTAAAAACAAACATATCTTAAGAAACACTTCTGTTTAAAACTTAAACTTTGCAGCTTAATACTCATACACAAAGATGCTCAAAATGTAAAAACAATTTTACATTGCAAAGCAACGTATTTTTGCTATTAAATCCAATTTAAAAAGTTCTTTCAATATCTGATTTTACGAATACTAAAACTACTGTGATTCAAATCACCATCTTCGTTCACTTTAAACATCCAATAAACTGTTAAATAATTAACCTTACCGAATTGCTCCAAGCTTCTCATATTCGTTTTGAAGAAGTTTTTGAGTTTTTGAGTTGTCTTTTTCATTTGACTTTTTTAGCCATTGCTTTGGGTGACTGTAAAACACATGACCATAAAAGGTGGTGGAAAGAAAATATTGTGTATTTCTGCAACTACCTGATTCCGAAATACAGCCACATAAGCCAAAAATAGGCAACAACAAAAGTAAAAAATGCAGCTGGTGCGCTATAAAAGAACCAAGTAGCAAAACCAATCTCCTCTGATTCAGGAAATGATCTGGAAACATAATGAAAAAAGTATAGGTAAAATTATGAAAGCATATACAAATCAAAACAAATAATACAGACAATACAGATACAAGCAAAACAAATAAAAACCCTATAAAGTACATGAGTATATGTTGCACAGTTTTTTAAAAACTTATTGCAAGATCCTAAAATAAAAGTGTAAACAAGGAAGCAAACATAACATACTTTTTTAATATTGCTACAAGTATAATATTGGTACCAGTACCAATAATAGTAGATACTCCACCAATAGTGGCTGCATAAGGAACACACAAAGACAAGGCTTTGGAGAGGTTTTCTGGCACATTCTGTAAAATACAAAAAGTGCTTTACAAAAAAAAAACAGATATATGTTTAACCTATTAATCATTCAGGATGCCATGCTAAAATTTTAGCGTTGGTTTCAGCCAGGAGAACTTCTTCTTTGTACTTCATGGTGGATTACTAAGGGCATATGTATCTGCAATGGAGGCCCCACATCCCTTCTGCAGGTTTTTTTTAGACATCATCGCTATCTAGCTCACTGCTAGGATTTTTAAGCTCATCCGCCCTTTATTAGGTCTTTATTTGTCCTAAATGGGTTGCTAGCAACCCTCCACACTACATAAGTGTAGTGTGGTGAGCCGGTTTAGTCGCCGACAACCTGACTATGAAATAGGTAGTACTGGATTACATAGTACCAGTAAGATGCAGACCATGACCTTGCACTAACCTGTATATATATCAATCTTTCAATCAAAAACAGTCTTGCACACAAAAAAACTTTGCAAATTTTTGTTGTGAACCATTTCAAGAGAAATTTATAACCTAAAAATCCATTAGTTTGTTTTCAAATTGGTAGTAGATAAGTACCTTATTAGGTTGCATCATACAAGTGGATTCTGAGCTATCTTCTTTGCCATATTCAGAACTTGCTAATTTTTTTTCTTTTTGAGTAATACCATCCTGGGGCAACAAACAAAAAAATTGACATTTAAAATATAACGCAATAAAATATTTTTCGTATACTTCAAAACTTTTGGAGGGCATTCTATTTGTAGTTTTTATTTCTTCCTGTTGTTGTTTTTCATTCAAAATACCCTCGACAATTGGAATTATCATAGCAGTAACCACAGTATTGGACATCCACATTGATAAAAGGTATGACGAAAGCATGAATCCAAATAGCAACCTAATACAATCAACACAAACTTATTGCAACTGTAAATCGCGCCAATATGGCCGGGTGGTCACGAGACAGCCTTGCGTTAAATAGCAATTAGTAAACAAACGACTGGTCATTACCTTTTTGAACTTGTTCCTATCGTCAAAAGAATTTTTAACGCAATTCGTAAATGTAATTGTGTGGTTTGTGCAGCAATGGCAAGTGATATACTTCCCAAAATAAGCCAAATTCTCTTGCTGAAAAAGGCATCTGTAACTTCGTCAAGTGTAAGGACTCCCAATGATGTAAAACCAACTACTCCAACCAGAGACGTAGCGCCCATAGAAAGGCAACCACTGATCCAGTACACAGCGACCCATAGTATTACGAAAGCGCAATCAGATTCCTGCAAAATATAGGTTAAAAGAGGGGTTTCGCAACTGGAAAAAACAAATTTTCGGTACCAGTTATAATAATAACAAAAATCAAAAGCACGTGCTCGCCAGTAATTTAAAACACTCAAACAGACAAAAAATCCCGCTATAAAAGACCACATAAAAATCTTAACATATTGCCCCCCAAAATACCCTAAAACACTAGGGGACCGCACATTTTGCATGGGGTGTTTTAATTAATTTATAAGTTATACGTGCTAATATTTTAACCAATAGTTTCACAAATCATTTCAGCGATTTGTTACGTCCCAATAACGTTTCACCCCAGTGGTTAATTGTATCCTACAGATGTATTATTTCCTAGAAAAACAAGGCACATGATATTTGACATCTACAAACCTTCGCGAGGCCACGTAGCAACTTAGGAGCGCATTTGGTTGACTGGCCATAGATTTTACACTTCAGATTTACCGTAAGCTACTTTGTTATAGTTAAAAACTTCAAATAAGTACGGCTACCTTGTGAAAAAAATGTTGCTTACCTTTCCATCAATGCAAAACGCAATTGGACTGAGCAGAATTGGGGTTAAAACAAGCACAACTACAGACAGGCTGGGAATTTGTAAGTATTTTCCTTCGCTCATTGCTTCGACGTTTCTTAACAGCTGTTTAACGGTTACAACTCGACTATTTGATCGATGCTGCAAATTTTAACTGGTGGTAGTTACAATGTTATGTGGTGCTAAGAAGTTGTCAGTGGTCTGAAAACTTGAGAACACAACTCAGGACAAGACGAGCAAGCTTTTGGTAAATAAAACTCGTGTTCTATTGCATCATCAAAAGAATATCGTTGGTTTCCAGGCCGAGGCTAACCTTTTAATACCTAGAAATTTTTTTATTGAGCTTTGTAATCTGTACCGTGTACACAGCGTTGCTTTAACGTCCTTTTTTCTAAGATTTGTCTTCATTTTGAAGGGCAAAAATTGAAAACCAATGTGTCTTGTTAATAACAATCAGGCTAACCGAGTGTTTCTTAAAGTTCTTTTCTGTTTCTCTCTTACAAATCAAAATATCGCCAATTCATCCAAAACAAACATCACAAAACAGACATCAGTCATTGTTCCCAGTTACCGCAACATACCCTTGTGTATTTTTCCGAACGGTCGTCATTTTTATTACAGGGATTCCATGTCTTTTGCTTAGGCAAACCATGGCGACTATAACGATGGCTAAAGTCGGTCTCAAAACTTTGAACGGTACGCAAATCGCAAAAACATCTATCGCACTGAAACTTGTTATAGGCAGGAGAGAACAGAAAACAAAACAGCGGTCAATATTATAGCATAGGAAATGGAATCAGACATGGGCACAGCAACGTAAGGCACTTCTAATAGAACTCAAATGTAACGAGTTGAGCTATTGTAATTTGTAATACGTAAGTAAACAAAACCGCCACAACGCGTTTATAGTGTTCGACACCAGTAACATTCGAATTGTGTAAAACCATCGAGCTTGGATTTGCCATATTAGCATTGAATTTCTTCGAATCTTTGTTATTAACGTGTTGTAAACAAGTTAATTTTATTTGCTTGACTTCAAGCATTCAAAAATGAATTTTTTGTTGTTTACTTGTATTCGAATCGAGAACATGTGGCAATATATTTTCGAATACTTTGTTTATAGGTATCCGACAACTCGAATTGTGTTCGTAAAAATGAAGCCATATAACTTATTTGATTTTAATTCGTATGTTGGCGCTGAAAACATACCACGTATGTATTGATCATATAATAACTTTCCACAAGCCGTCTTACTGGTACCTTTTTATGGATTTTGATGGGTGATGTTTGAAAGACCTGCAAAGCAAGATTGATTACGTGCGTTTGTTTAGGTCTTTTCAGTGCTGTTTACCTGTACAGCCGCATTGCGAACAGAATTCTGTCACAATTTTGAGTGTCAGAAAAAAAATTATTACTTTTTGTATTACCTGGTAAAACATTGGTTTGATTTTGAATGTTGGCCCAAACGGGATATTGGTTGAGGTTAAAAAATACAACGCCATACGTGTTGATGGATAGAGTGATGAACAAAACTCCAACCAGGTTTAAGAACCAACCAGCTTTCAGCTAAACACAACAAACCAATTTTAAGATTATAAAAAAGCACAACCTCAACCAAAATGAAGTAGGTTTTTGAATATGCCAGAAAGATAAAGGAAAATACAGAAAGGCAGTGTTTCAGAAAGTTTTTGTGGCACTCTAACAAACAAAACTTTGTTTAATAAACTTGCAAGTTGGAAAACAAGATCGAAATGGTTCTAGCATAAACCCTGAGCACCTGTATTTTATCATTTGGCCTAAACCATTACGTGAGAGTTGTACTTTTTAAATTTAACTTTTTTTTCGCGGCAAACTTGAAAATATTTCAGTGCACAATAGTTGTTCATGACAAAAACACTAAATTTGGAAAAAACCCCCCCCCCCCCCCCCCCCCCCCCCCCCCCCCCCCCCCCCCCCCCCCCCCCCCCCCCCCCCCCCCCCCCCCCCCGTTGCTACGGGCAGCATGAACGCCAGTGACACAGACAACACGGTTGGAAGGCAAATGTAGTAAGGATGGACACGCATTGCAACTGCCTGCAAAACCAAGTGAGCCGAGTTTACTCAACAGGGATGTGTAACTGAAAATGTAAGCTTACCACTTCCACCAGTATGGGTAACATGATATTGGTCACAGCAGTGTTACTGGTACATTCAGTGATAACCATTCCAAACAATGATAAACAAAGACAAGCCAACCATGGAGGATAGTTTACCAAGAAACTGAGTTGGTTAGCCAGATAAGTAGATAAACCTGATTTCTAAAAACATCTCAAATTAAACAAAACCTTTATGTGTCACAACTAATTCAAGTGTAAAGGAACAAAGGTCGCGGGTCCTACAGGGTTACTTGAAGGGGGCCACGAGGCCCAAAAGTTACTTTTAGGGGGCCACGGTCCACGAAAGGTTGAGAACCGCTGACATTGACTAAATGATGTGTGGCGAAATTTTATTTGCTTGTTGATTTTTGTCACCGTCACTTATTGTTTTCGTACTTTTTCGTTGTGGCACCTTCATTACGTTTTTGTGTTGTGGCACCGTCGTTGCTTCCCCTTAGGGGTGATTGGTTTGCAAGGCGTTGATTGCGCCGGAATGTGCCTTCTTGTTCCACATGCCTTAAATAGCGCGTCGCTAGTCGTTNAGTTTGAACTTTTCAATCTTTTTCATCTATTAAACAGAAAGTATTTGTGGAAGAGTAAAGCTATGAATACTCACTTTTGCTTGTGAATATTGTAGGTTTTTCTTGAGGAATAAGAAACAGAATAAATACAGTTGTCAATGCAACAACACCATCATTCACATATTTTCCATCAATAATTTGTGACCAGCCAGGCATGAAGCTTGGACGACGTGTAAACCATAAAAATAATGTGACACAAAACACTGCTAGCACCCATTTTTCTTTCCATCTACAATATCCAAAATAAAGTAGTTCATGTAGTTCCAATTTTTGTTGCACAACAGTGTTTTAACAGTAAGTCTGCATACTGAAAAAGTCCAGAAACATTTTCGTATATTTATGATCACCTAACTGCATTTAAAAATAAACTACCAGTGTTTTTGATCAATCGTGAGGCAAAAAAATGCGGGGGCAAAAAAGTTTGATACCTAAATGAGCTGAGAAACCTCATCATTACAACAACTAAAGCACTATATATTTCTCAAGCATGTTTTTCATTGCACTATTACAACCTAACACAAACCGCACACCAAGGCATGTCACAGGATAACATACAGCCTGTTGCAAACATGCAATACTAATTCAATTTCATGTACTTTACCTTATTGGACCAAGCTTAACATATTCACCCTCTAGCAGTATTTTAGTGGCATCAATAGACTTATCTCTTCTTTTAAACCACATTCTAGGGTGACTGCAAAACCAAAACATTTTATGAGCTTGTTAAATGTTCAATTTTAGGCCATAACAAATGATACAGCAAAAAGTGGAAACAAAATTTGTAACATAAACATAGCAGTCAAGAACCTCCTTGTGAATGATTTGGCAATAACTTTGTTGAAAATTGACACAAAGTTAATCATGTTACACTTTAACAGATGACTCCTGCAATAAAGCTAGGTATGTCTTTAAGCTGGACTTGCCATAGTGAACATAGAGCTGAGCCATAGGAACCACGTGCAAGTGAAATAACAGGTGATGTGTTTTCAGTCCTGAACTTGTATACACATACCTGATTCCGAAGTAAAGCCACATAAGCCAAAAATATGCAACAACGAAAGTAATTAAAGATGCTGGAAAGCAATAGAAGAACCAAGTGGCAAAACCAATTTCCTCAGACCTTGGAAATGAGCTATAAAAAGGAAATAAATTAAGTTAAAAACAACCCCCGTCAACAACAGAGGGGATGACTTACGTTTTAAGAACAGTGACAACGATAATGTTAACCCAGGTACCAGTGAGAGAAGCAACACCACCAATACTTGAAGCATAAGGAATACACATGGTTAATCCTTTTGCTAAATTTCGCATTTCGGTATCCTTTGAAAAAAGTACAAACCTTTTATGAACAGGAAAGCAAATAAAATTTTTTACATTCTTTGTACCATATGTGTATCTTCTGGAAGGTGTTCTATATCAGCATTATTTTGGTTTGAATGTTTTTCCTCTAATACCATGCATTCCTAGTAAAAGTTGAGAGTAACAAACAAATTTAAATGTACCTAATACAAGTTACAGGAAAGTATTTGGAAAAATACTGCTATGAATGATTTTCCTACCTGCAAGTTTTTACTTTTTCCATATTTTTCTCGTTGTTTCATTTCTTTTATGACACCTTCAACAATCGGTATCATCATAGCAGTAATAACAACATTTGATATCACCATTGACAGGAAATAAGTTACCAACATAAATCCAAACAACAGTCTGCAAAGTGATTCACCAAATTTATACATTTTGTGCAACAATAAGGTGATTCACTACATTTAACGTGCAACAACTTTACTTCTTGGAGTTCAACCAATATCACAAAAAGTGGAAGCATTAAAACAAAAGACATTGAAGACACATCTCTGTTGCAAAACATAATTCAACTCCCCTATCTCTCACCTCTAAAACGATCATGGTTTATGACATCGAATGGCAAGTAATGACTTAGGTAAAATGATAAACGTCAGATTACCTTTTTGGACTGGTTCCAATAAGTAGGAGAATCTTAAGTGAAATTCGTAAGTGTAATTGTGTGGTTTGTGCTGCGATGGCCAATGATATACTGCCCAGCAGTATCCAAATTCCATTGAAAAAGAATGCATTGGTAACCTCGGTTAAAGTCAAAATTTCCATAAACGTAAAAACAATCACTGGTAACAAAGAAGTTACTCCCAATGGCAGGCATCCAGTTATCCAATATACTGCCACCCATAGTATAACAAAAGCACAATCCGATTCCTGCAAAATATTGCCTATAAAGTGCTATAATTCTAATCAAAGAACTAAGAAGTTGAAAACAAGTTTACAAACTAATCAAAAAAATCCCGCGCAAATGTAGAACCATGGAAATCATATTTTTTTACCTTTCCAGGGACGCATACTGTTAATGGACTTAAAAGTATTGGAGTCAAAATTAGCACCACTGACGAAAAACTTGGAAGTTGAAGAAATCGTTGTTGTTTCATGTTACTATTTATTTAACCTGCTTTAACCTAGCAAAATCAAATCAAACAAAAGAAACGTTAGTAAGTTATACGGTAAAATCGAAACAAAACAAAAGTGCTATAAGTGAATGTCATTTGATCTCTGAATATATACAGCTTTGTTTAATGTATCACGCCTCTGGGTAGAAAACCACTAATCCGTGCTAGGCTATAATGCTTTTTAGCTCAACCCTGGCTAAATAGTTAATGGCCCTGACCTGGATCCCGTACGTCGGTTCACGACCAAGCCTCCGATCAAGGCTGAAAACGAGTTAACATGGACTAATCCATCACGCATACGCCAAGGCATAAGTTAGTACATAACAACTACTATCAGACTAGTTTAGGTATTTCATTGTGCCAAATAGGCAATCAAACTGAAAAGCGGCATGCTTTATTCCAAAATTCTTGAGTAAAAAGGCAGCACCAGTAATGGCATGAGAACATGCCAAAGCATGGCGCTTTTACCTTTATTTACTCCACTACATCCTTCAAAAACCTGGCATAAGTGCGCACCGAGAAGATTAAGCCGGTTTTTGCTTACTTGTTTTTGGAAATTGAGTGACCTCCACCAACAGGTTGTTAACAACCGTATATTGCCTATGCAGTAATGTGTCACTTCGTGCACTTCATTCTCGTGGCTAACAATGCTAATAATAGCTCTAATAGGAAAAGCGTTTAACGCAGAGCGGGAAAACCTGTTCTATGACATTTTCATCCATCCACCACATCTGTCGACACTTTGCAAATCTAACAACGTTGCAGGCCAAGTTAATGTAGTTGCAGCGCGTTTAGCCACTACCCACCAATTGTGCCCTACACTAAAGTAATGGGTGGAATGTCAGGGGAAAATCATGAGTGGCAGAAGATTATTTTCCTGACTGGGCTGTTTTGTGACCCATTACGTTTTAACGTTGCGCAGCTATTTCCGACTTGGAAAATCGCTAAGTATTATTTTACCAAGCGAAATAAACTCGACTCGAATCCAACGCTGAAAGTTCACACAAATTGAAAACTCTAACTATGTCAGCGGTCACACTTGGGTTACACCGCCGAAGTCTGACCGTAAATGACACCATGATTAATTGCGCACCTCCACTACCGCAGCAAAACTTGTCACCCTTCATGTGAGCTGTTTCAAAAGTAGTCCTAAAAGGCGTTCCTTTCCAGCGCCAAGTAAGCTTCGCTCCTTTTCTTTGTTTTTGCCTAGGGGTGCAAAGCCTGCGGCGGCGAGATAATTTTGTGCTGCTGCGATTCTATGGCCTTTATTGTAACATGCTTTGGTGGCCGCATGCATTAATAGTAATTCTTTTGCTTGATATTGGCTTCCAAAACTGGTCTGAAATGACTTTTTGTGTTCAGCTGACATTTTTTTGGCTTGGGAAATGTAAAAAAGTGCGAAAACAGGCGAAACAACGGGTAACACTATAGGTGGGTTGCATTAACGGTAAAGAATGAACGTAAACTGTTTGGGTAAATTCAGAGATATAATTAAAACAACAATTTATAGACTCCTGGGCACGTAAACACGTTTTTATCACAAAAAGAAAGTCCAACAGAACAGGCCGTCGCAAAAATCGGATTTAGCTTCCACGGCCACGTTCTGCAAATTTATGTGTAACAGCAAAACAACAATCTATAGACTTCTGAGCACGTAGGCTAAACACGTTATTATGATAAATACAAATCCAATAAAACAGGTCGTTACAGAGTCTGCTGGCCTGTAGGCACAATTTATAAGTGGCCCGAAAATCCGAATTACCAACTAAAAAATTAAAATTATCAGTGTTGCCAAATCATTCCACTGATTTTAAAGTGGCCTGGATTTCGACTGGCCTGTAGGCACGTGCCTACTTTGCCTAATGGTTAAGCCGGCACTGCCCACTGTACTGCTTTATTAGATGATAACATTCATCACTTATAACATCTATGTTGGATTTCTAAAAACTTTTCCATTATCTGCGTTTAGTATGTTTTATTAAATATGAATATTTGCACGTACCAGCATAACTCTTTTCGTTCAATATCTTACCAACAACACGACTATTTCTTTTTCTGCTATAGCCTCATATTTATCAATCTATTTCTGTAATTATGCTTTCACCACAGAATGTTTCTAATGACATCGAAAGAAGACTTCCTCAAAATTAACAACTTCCCTTTTTGTGGCGGAGTAGTTGTTTACATATCCTATATTATTGATGTGACATATACGTTAATGAAATTTTTTGTGAACGTCAGCAGTCCACTTCGTCCTAAGCCAGCAAATTGGTTTAATCACGCCCATATTTTTAGCAGTTTTGTTTGAATACAATTTTGCATCCACTTTTTCCAACGGTGTCGTGTGTTTTCCACGAACGTATTTGCTATTTTCTTGTCGTGGTATATTGTAGTCTGGAGTGTGCTACATTATTTTGATATTCTGTCACAAAATGTAGGCCCTACCGTTTTTGCATGCGGTTACCACGATTAATGCAATTGAAAGAATTTAATGCAATATGCAGTATCAGAATTGCAAGCGGGCCCGAAATCTGAGCTCGGACCCGGCCCGAACCCGAAAGTATAAGCCCGGACCCGAACCCGAAACGTTTTTGAGAAACCCGTTTAGGCCCGAAATTTTGATTGACAGGCCTATCCGCGAAAGCCTTGCAACAAAGGTTAAGAAATAAAAAAAGACAAAGACAACAAACACAATGAACAATAGTAGACAATGGCGTAGGGTGGGTATTAGGTCAAAGCCAGAGGCTTGTTACTTAGCTGAGTGATTTTGTTTCAAAAAATGGCGGACACGGAACGTAAAGTCAGGCCGTTTTCTCCCAAAACCTGCCCGAACCCGGTCTGACTTGCAACTCTGTGTAGGATAACATGATGATGTGGAAATTAGGTTCATAAAAACACTGTTGATTGGATCGCGATATTATATACCATGGTTCTTTGGGTTTTCATTTCATATCTTACCCCGGCTGGACGGGCAACGCCTGGTTGCGTAATGCTCACAATAATATCGTCGCCAAGTTGCCTCACAGCTAGTAGAGCCACTAACACAGGAACTCAAAGATAAGCTGGCTAATTTCCAAAATGTAGCGCAACGGAGCATAGGCTTTTACTATGGCAGGGGTCACCAAACTACGGCCCGCGGGCCGGAGGTCATTTCATCCGGCCCGCGACCACATTTTTTGGTTTCCAAATCGTATTGATAACTTTGTGACATTCAAAAATTAATCGACTCCTCACGAAAGTTTTCCTGTCGCGACATGTAGAATAATATTACCTAGTTTCGTGGGATTACAACTCCCAGGATTGTTCCAAAGCCAGCAGTTTGTTATGTCACATACAAGACTACAAGTGTCAGTTGTGCGCAAACAATTGCCTTTTTTGTTACTTGTGACGTAATATACAAGCATTGCTCGTAAGAGACGACCTTTGTATTTTACAGGTCGCATCACCAGATTTTAAATGGGATTGTAGAAAGACCATATCTTGGCGCACCTAGAAAAATCGCCTCGCGGGTTAAGTTTGGAAAGGTGGCGCTAGGGCATGTAAACTATGCGGTCCGCGCGAATTATGTTTAAAATTATCCGGCCCGCAGTGAAAAAAGTTTGGTGACCCCTGTACTATGGCAATAGTTGCTGACTCAGCAAATTGATGACTTAATAACGGCAATAATTGTTGACCATTATAAAAGCCTGTGCTCCGTTGCGCTACCTTTTGGAAATTAGCAAGCCTGTCTGTGACACTCTGTGTTAATAGATTTTCCCTTACAGCAAGTCTCATAAATCATTTTTTTTTAGTTAGTTGGTGACTTAAATATAGTTCAACTTGTTAAGACGCGGAGCAACGCCATTGACGTTTCCTGTTCAGGGAAATATAAGTGGGTGAGACGGGATTAGAACCAACAACCTTTGTGAGCACGGGCTAGCGCTATAGCGGCTTGGTCATCTTGGCGAAAGTAAAATACTTGATTTCAAGTCACATGAAAAAAAAGTTACATGTCACATCACCAAAGCTACATAATAAGCTTAACCAGTTGACTAAACGATGCATAGTGAAATACACGATGAAATGTAGTAAATAAAAATAAGTGGCAAATGACGAATATGGCACAAATCATACAGGGAGTAAGTGATCACTAGTGACAAAGGCCTATCTTCAATTTTTCTACAAGAATTTGTCGTGTTTGAAGTGTCTACAAATAAATTGTTTTTGTTTTGTTTTTTGGATGATGAAAATTTTCTTGTAATGACATATTTTCAACTGTATTTATAAACAATAAAATATGCTGGAGAAGCATCGTTTACACCAGTAGTTCTCAAACTGTGCGTCGCGACGCCCTGCTGCGTCGTTTCAATTTTCCAAGGGCGTTGCAGAATAGTTCCGTTTCGTGGCTTTTTGTTGGTGTATCAATAAACACAACTTTAATAATAAGTTTTCTCATTAACTTTTATTTGCTGGTGCGTCGCAAGATTAGAAAACTTTTCCAGAGGCCTCGCATCAAAAAAAGTTTGAGAACAAATGTTGAACATACACCATAATGTAGTGGTAGGGGATTATTTTGACAACATTGACTTCCTTATTGTGACAGGAAAATATTCATTTCTAACTCAATAGCGACAACAAAACATGATGATAATGGCCCCCTCGCTCAGAAGGTAGGCCTACAAATGTGCTTTTCTTTCTTCTTGTACACAACCGCCGACTGATTCTTCAGAAGCATACGAGGCGGCACATTTAGTCATGTTCTGTACGAAGTATTTCCTCCACTGTTTTGCGCTTGACGGGTGTCTTAATGGGGGGGGGGGGGGGGGGGGGGGGGGGGGGGGGGGGTTTCCGACTTAAAACGGTCAAGCAGCTGGTGTCAACGCGTGTATTATCCAGGAACAAATATGCTATATTGCAACCTACCCGCTGTTAACCTGTCTCAATGTAAGAAAAACGTTTAAAAAATGTACCGTTTTTGCATGCGCTTATAAAGTGTATTGCAATATAAAATGCAGTATAATATGATAATGTAGAAATAAGGTTGATAAAAAAAACACTGCTTATTTATAACAAACACGAATGCGATATTACATGCATGGTTAATGCGATATTACATGCATGGCTCTGTTTATATGTCATATTTTTTTCCGCCGACGGGCAACGCCTAACAGCGTTATGTACTCACTTCCGTCGGGTCATCATTTTGATTGTTTTGTTTTTAACTTATTGAGTTAGTGCCTTAAGTTAAGTTCAACCTGTTAGGTGTGGAGCAAACCATAAAGGTTGTTTGCTTAGGGAATATAAGCGGGCGAGATGGGATTAGAACCCACAATCCTGTGAGCGGCTCGGCCATATTGGTGACAGTAAATACTTGATTGTAAATGGCACATAATGGGGGGGGGGTTTAGCTGTGGAGCAAACCATAAAGGTTGTTTGCTCAGGGAAATATAAATGGGCGAGACGAGATTAGAACCAACAACCCTGTGAGCGGCTCGGCCATATTGGTGAAAGTAAATACTTGATTGCACATGGCACATAATCAAATCTGCATAATAAACTTTACCAACTGACACAATAAATAGCAAATGACGTATATGGCACAAATCACACAATAAATGGTCAGCAAGTGATAGCCATAAGTCTTGTCTTCGATATTTTACAATCTTCCACTTGTTCCGTTTGAAATGTCTACAAAGAAACCTTTGTGTTATTGTCTCGATATGTTAATATTTTCACCTATGTTACCTGATAAAATATCTGTTTGATTTTGAATGTTGGCCCAAACGGGATAATGGTTGAGATCAAAAAATACAACGCCATACGTGTTGATGGATATAGTGATGAAGAAAACTCCAACCAGGTTTAAGAACCAACCAGCTTTCAGCTAAACATAGTAGAGCAAAAATGATAGAATTGTGTGCAGGTTTTTTTTAAGGTTTGGTTTGGGTGACCGCTAAGTAGTTTTAAGAGACCGCAAGTGTTTCATTTAAATACCAAAAAATAGCCATATTTGCTTAAACGAATTATTTATTAGGCTACTGGCAAATNGGAGAAATTTGGGCGACCGTTTCGGTCCCCCAAAACACCTTAAAAAAACACTGATTGTGTGCAACAAAAACTTTCAAACTAAAAAGATCAGTGGTCCCTAAACTGTGGAACACAACGTATCACAAGTTGCACAAAACACCATTAATCTATGCAGTACGCAAGCTTAGTTTAAAATTGTGTCAAAACTGTTATCATTCTTGTTTCACACGTTTATGATAGATGTTGGTGTAGTACTTCACTAAGGAAAGCTATTGATATGTAGCCTATTTGTTATCGCTAAGTATGTCGCTGTTTTTTTAGTTTTGGGGAAAAAGGGTTTGGAAATCACTGCAATAGATGTACATTCTGACGCCTTGAAACAGTGATCCCAAAACGATGCTCATTGCGTACTACTTTCGTACAGTGTTTGTGTATTACTGTACCTACAAACAGAAAGATGCATAGTTTGTTAAACGTGTAAACAGCGAATAAAAGTAGTTATGACACAAAACTACATACTTTAGACATGGAAAAGCATACTCAAGCAGACATTTTGCACTCCTACAAACTTTTAAAATACTTCCCATGTCTACGATCTTGATATGGCCCGAACTATAAGCGATTGCATTGGGAGGAGTTGCTACGGGTAACATGAACGCCAGTGACGTTGATAGTACAGGAGGAAGGCAAATGTAGTACGGATGAACACGCATTGCAACTGCCTGCAAAACAAATAGCTTATTATAGGATGTGATAAAATTGTTGGCAAAAGGTAGATTAGGTACAAGACCAATGTATGCGTTTGTTCGTTTTATCCTCCGTGGGCGGGTAACGCCTGAATGTGTCATGCTCACTAAAATTCCACCTTTGCACCGCATGTTTTATTGCAAGGTTGTATTTTGCTTCGTTTGATTTTTTTAGATTTATACAATGTTGGTGACTTGAATTTGGTTTAAATTTAACACATCAGTTACTACTGAGTTAGAGTAATGTCGCTAAAGTTTCAAGAAATACAAAAGTTCAAGACGAGATTACAACCCACAACAGCTTTTTAAGTTGTAACAAATCTGTGCAAATCACTAAAGCATTGCTGTCACACCTTGTACATTTAAGGCAAGCTATGTGACGTCATAACAACAATAGGATGTCGTAACAATGCGTTTGTCTGAGTATTGCACCACGTGTTTGTGTGAAGGATTATTATTTGAACAAAGCTGAACTGGAAATGTGTTCTTTTGGGGTAGAACTACTAACACAAGAACTCACAATAGACAATTTGGCTAAATTCTGGTAGGTGACGTGCTCAAATATTTTAAATGCAGTTTGTGTAAAAATGCCGACGGTAGGGCAGGAACTTGGCCGAATGGTCTGGGGCGCCTGACCAGACATAATTAAACCCTGATCGAGAATCGTCCCCAGGAGCGTCCTGGGTTAAAACCACGTGAAAAAAATGCTGACGGTTAGAACTATTAGGCTTTGTCTAATGTTTCATAATAATAATAATAAGAAAATCAATCTAAAAACCCAGTGCTTTTGTTAAACTTAGTACCTAACCTTATCCCAGTCTCGCTCCTAATTTAAATAACTTTGCTCTTTACGTCCTCTATCGGTAATTAACAAGCCTTTTCTAGTGTGAGTTCTTGTGACAATAGCTCTACCTTCATTTGGTATCTACGAATGCTGACATAGAGGAAAATGTACGCACGTCGCACTTGTTTGTCTGGAATGCAAGCTAGTGCGCGATAATTCCACTTACCACTTCCACTAGTATAGGTACCATAATATTGGTCACGGCAGAATTACTGGTGCATTCGGTGATAAGCATTCCAAAAAATGATAAACAAAGACAAGTTAGCCAAGGGGGGCAATTCACCAGGAAACCGATTTGATCAGCCAAGTAAGCGGAAAGACCTGATTTCTGTGCAGAGTGATAAATAAAAAACAACGAAGTTTAATGAAACAACAGAATAAACAAATTGTTTTATCGCTACGTTGGTGCGAGTTTGCAGCCGCGCGATCTTGTTGTCGCTGTTTTACGTGTGCGATTTTTGCATTTTGTCGCTTTATAAGAATTTTGTCTTGCAAGATATGCTATAATCCTGATGAAGGCTTCCCTATAGGATTGTTTACAATTATACTGCTGGTTGAGCAATACTCGGTTAAACAAAGTTTAAGTTTGGAAAAAAATCTAGCAAAGAAATTCGCAATTTAAGAAGACAGCGTAGAACACAGTTTTAAACAAACGGCATTAAGTGAGAAATTAATCCCTTCAAGAGGCATTGGTTGTATTTCTACCCTAGTACAGTAAACTACGGTAAACCGAACTCAGTAAATCCGGATCTTTGCCTTATTCTGATAAAACTTGAGGTATGATTTGTGACGTTTTTCTCAACAAAACTCTTCAGTAAATCTGGAATATTTTATACGCATATTTGCCTAAACAGGAGAAAAACTGCAATTGGCAGTACAGGGATGGGCCAAAACTGCAAATATGCTGCTTGGTCGAGCACCGAGAATCTCACGTCAACGCTCGGTGCTCGTTCGAGCACGCTCGGGGTATTGTGACGTCACAATGACACCCACTGGTACACACATTTTTACTATTTAATGTCTCTTATCTAGCCATCGGGGGCGTATAAAAGCTCCAGTCGTCCTTTCTACACGACAAACATACCCACACACAAACGTGTGCCCTATAATTGTTAAACGGCGGCGGCAAGATCCAGATCAAAAAAATGACACAAATTGTTCTCTTTTTATTCAACTCAACGCTTAAAATACAACACATCGTCATCACTAATAAGCGTAAATTATATTTGGTATATTTGCACGCAAAAATGCTAATATTTCCACGTGTTTTGGTTTATTTCGATTAAGCAGCGGCGAAACGATAGTCCCAGATTGGCTAAACAATCGTTCAGAAGACACACTGGTCGGCACACAAGACAGTAAAGTCATGGCCAAACGAAAAAAAGGCGGACACTCTATTTGATATTTTACCCAAAATTGCAAGATGGACTTTCCATGCTTAATTGGTGGACTAGGCAGGTATTGGGAAACGTGCAACTTAACATTTTTACTCTGCGAACTCGGCAAATCTGACAATGCAGAACTAGAGGAAGGTGACGACCTCAAACGAAAAAATACAAGACTTGTCATTGGAAAATGGGGATGTTGAACTTTGTTTGTCAGCTTCATTTTCATTAGTTCGTGGGTTCATATCATCTAGTTCACAAAGTCAATGACTTTTGATTCAAGAAGTTGGGAGATTGGCTGTAGCTGATCGCTTTCTGCCCAAGTTAACTTTATACGAGGATCCAAAGTTGATGCCAAACTGGACTGGCTATAGTGTGACAAAGACCGGAAATGTGTCTCTCTCTCTCTTGCTGGTGCAGATTGAGAATCGGGTTTTTGAAACCGTTTTTCGATTTGCTTTTTAAGGTCGGATACAAATCCTCCTACACCTGGATCCGTATGTGACAGACTTTGTTCTTGAAAAAATACCAATTTCCGTTGTATACCCTTTACGAGTGGTAAAATAATACACAGTGAGGCTTCATTGCTACTTATTTCGTTTGTAGCGTCATCAAAAACTTTGAGCACTTTTACCAGTATTTTTTTCGATTCTCCACGCCCAACTGGACCCGGGCAACGCCAACACCTCGACTTGCAGGAGGAAACTGGGGCTCCCACCGCTGTACAATGCCCCTCGTGTGCAATCATGACACAGACACATTTGATTGTCGCCGACGTCAGACTCTTGACAGGGCACTTCTATTGATTGATTGACCAGTAATTTAATGATCTCCCATTGCTTAGGGTGTCACGTATTTCATGCAACGAAAAGCAGTTGATGACATCCTTTTGTTCAAGTAAGCGAACAATCATTGCATATGTAGAGTTCCATCGTGTGGCAACATCCGTTATCAAACGTTGGGTTGGTAACCTCGTTCCTGTTGCTCTGCTTTTAACTTCTGGGCGTCACGGGAAGAGCGGTGGAAGTGGCCTAGGGCCTAGGCTACAATCGATTTTGCGTTATGTAATATCTCTTACTGTACGCTGCGTACGATTTGAGCTCAAAGTAACAACAGGGTTAAGCATGTGTGCGAGGCACCTAATATTGAAAAACGTTCTATAGTATATGGCTTTAGTGATATTTACGGCATTGTCACTCACAATTACATACGGTGAATATCCCATTTTTCCCTTTTTCTGTCAATACGTTTAATATGGCGTGAGCGGTATGCTCGCCAGGAAATTCAGTACAAACCGGAACAGGTGCAAACACCTTTAGATCTCACTTATCCCAAACATTGCAGTTTGCAGTTAAACTCGGATACGACGTTCCACACATACTTGTACAAATGTCAGTAGTGGCGCAAACAGGGCTTGTGGCATTGCTTATTGTTTCCTCTATTTTCTTTTCAACAGAATTGTGGATTTCTGGTGCAATCTGGTGAGTAAAATGTTTACGAGGTTGTACCTGGGCGCAACTTCAGCCATCAGTCGACAAAATCCAGGTTTTTCAACGATGGAAAAAGGACAAAAATCTACAGCAATCATTTCTGCATTTTTTTGCTGCGTACGGATGAGAAGCTTCAAGCCGTGTTTTTTGGCAAAAACTTCCTTCAAAGTGGGTTGCTTGGTTGCCGCTCCACCTGACGCTCTTTCATCTGCTTTGGTTTCCGAGTCGTGTTTTTGTCTCAAATGTCTTAGTGTGAACGTAGTGGTGTAAGACAAAGGGTCTTTTTCCCTGTTTATGATGACACTACAAAGCTTGCAGGTTGCTAAACACTCGTTGGTTTCTGATACTGTAAAATATTCCCAAGAGCACAAGAAGATTTTGATGCCATGTCTGACGCTTAGAATGAGAACATACTCCAAATGCATAAGACTAGTCTTTCTAATCTTTTGGTTGCACATGTTCATTGCCAAGACAAAGGAACAAACGATCTATTGCAATCTTAACAAACCTGTTTGTGATTTCGCCATTACCTTATAAGTAAGTAATGTGATTGCGCAGTAATTGCATAGTTTTAAGTTTAGTGCAGAAAAAGTTTGAATTTTTTCAATGCTCGTCTCAGTTCGGGCGACTGCTCGGCCGAACACCGAGCATCAAAAATCGCGATGCTCAGTATCGTGTACTGGGGTTCTGGCTCGGTTCGGCCCATCCCTACTTAGTACGTCTCCTAAATATGATTTTTTAACATTCCAGTGGCAACTTGTACATCAAACCATGTTGCAGGTACGTGTTGATTGTTTTCCACTGTTTATAACAGTGGTTCTCAAACTTTTTGATTGTCGGAGCCAAATGGTAATTTTTAAGTGTGTAGGGAGCCACAAAAAACGAAATCTTAAGAAAATCACTAAAGATTATGACTTTAAAAGCTAAAATAGCAATGCTT
>QLIY01002023.1:0-15449 GCA_003260075.1 Phallusia mammillata
GATGGTATGGGACCCAATATAAAATAAGCATAGGAAATATATCAATGTTTTAAAATAGGTTATAGTGTATATGCAAGGGCAATATGTGCTAAGCCACCCTTCTAGTTACTATTTTTCTTCTGTAAAGTTTGTCCACCCTTTTTTGCCGTGAAATATTTCTTGGATTTCATGAAACTTTTATTGGGTGGTAGATATTGTCATGTAGATGTGCCATTTGTTTCGTTTGATTTGATAGCCCCAGTATTTTGCGCCGTTAAAGTGTAAAACCATTTTTTATGATGCAACATACCAGAAACGCAAAGTTCCTGTCAAAACACCCCTGGTGGTCAAAATTTTAAACAATGGCAGATTGGCGTAAAATGGTTAGATATAAAATTTTCCATTTATGGATGTCAGTTGTTGTGTTTTACTCTATAGCAGGGGTGGCCAAACTGCGGCTCCCGAGCCGCATGCGGCTCTTTGAGCCTTTGATTGCGGCTCTTTAATGTTGAACATGCAATAACTGCAATTTTAGCCAAAAAAACGTTGTTGAGAAATAACTGCAAAACAAAAAAGATAAACAGGAAAACATAACTTTTAAAACAGAATGGGAGGAGGAGTTTCCATTTATTGATAATAGAGGTAAACCTGTGTATCTTATATGTCCAGCTTCGCTCAATCATTACAAAACTAGTAACTTGAAACGTCATTACGAGGCTAAACACAAAAACTTTCCCATCATATCAGCCTAAGTTCACACACATTGCAGCCCAGGTGGAGACACACAGTGTCACCACACATCAATCTTTATTTGATAGCGTGGACTTCACTGTGAGTGAATAAATTCGTTTATGATTTTTTGTCTTGCGGCTCATTTAAAACTAAGTTTTGTGATATGCGGCTCGAGTATGAAGCAAGTCTGGCCACCCCTGCTCTATAGTTCCACTGTTTACCCCTACTTTGTTTCAAAATAGGACAAACTTTAAACAATGTCTAAATTTAATAAGACTTGGATAACTTTAAAAGTAATGTATGTGCATCCGTACTAAAATCTTCTTAAAATCATTGAGCAAGCACAGTCCGTAAAGTTAACTGACTTGTTTTGATCGTAGATTTGTAATGGTAAAGTGTGTTAAAAAATAATTACTTGTGATAAGATAAGTTATGTGAGAAGTGCAAATTTGCATTAATGAACATCTCCATTAATGGAGATAAAACTCACAATAAATCAGGCAGTGGCAATGCCAAAAATGTGACAAAAACCGTTCTTCTGAAAGAGACAATGAAACTAAAGAAGCGACTGAAAACATGTGTTATTAAACAATTCAAATATAATATCAGTTGCTGCAAAAGCTATTGTCGCATCGTCGTGTAAGTTTAATTAAAGCAAATACGAACCAAGGCTTCCTACTCCAATCCGGTTTTTGTTTTGATGGCGATCACTAAAAAAAACACTTTAACAATCTATTCGTTTCATTATTGCCCTTCTTGGTCATTAAATTTGTGTGTTAATGTTGCAAGTTGCAACATATAAAATTGGAATGCGACTGAAACCTGTTACAAATCAAATTTATGTCGAAGCCGGGTGTAGAAATAAGCTTAATATCGGTATGACATAAAAGTGTAAGCAGCCCCCGCTTGTGTAAATGTGGAAAAAGTGATAAAAAAATCCACGTTCAGCAACCTCGTAGCCCTAGCCTACAGTATAGTATGGTGTTCAAAAATAACGAATATCGCCCAATCATTGTGTTATCTTCGGTGTTTTGTTATAATAATCAAATGAGATTGTATGACAAAAAGAAAAACATGAAGCGCAAAAGGAGGATAATATGCTAATGTGCCTAAATTCGTCTTTGACACTTCGAAGCTGACACAGACACAAAAACTTATTGCTGTGTAGGCTAAACGTTCATTTCTATTCATGCAATAAATCACTAAAAAACCTACACCAAAAAGACTTGTTGCCACCATAAAGCCTCGTAAAAACGCAAAAAGGATTTGCAAATGCAAATTGCAATGAAACAACTCGTTTAAAAGGGGTTGATTACAGAGTTCTACACACAGGTAATCACGAGGGAGATGCAACTTTAAATGTGTAATAAGTAAAATCGAGTTTGTGTAAAAAGTTTAATTAACCAAAATACATTAAATAAGCAGCCATGCAAAATGATAACAAATGAGAATTAAAAAAATATATCATAAAAATAGGCCAGTTTTTTATTGTGTCACAACAAATTATTCGGGAAAACATATCGCACAATAAGTAAAATGTCATTACACAGAAATAAACGGTTTAGTTGTGCCAACTTCACTATTCCTTTTTAAACAGTATTGTGGGAAATGTTTTGTTTGCACAACTTTAAAGATTTGATCTCTAGTAGAAATTACCTCTTTTTCAGAAACAAAACTTTAACTCAATCAGGATGCCGTGCTAATATTTTAGCGTTGGTTTCAGTCGGAGAACTTTTTCTTCACCCATCTCCAAAGCTTTAATGAGATCATACACCTTTCTTCCCGTCGCCTTGAGCATCCGTGTTCTTTGTCGTCCCGGAGATCGTTTACCGTCAATTGGACCAGCGGAACAGATTTCTTCGAGCTGTTTTTTCCTCAAAACGTGTCCCAGAAATTTCAGTGGGCGCTTGACAAGGTTCCATATCATTTCTCGTTTTGAATCGCCTTGGTGTAGGCTAGAACCGACGTATTTGAGCGTTTTGCTGTCCGTGGGATTTTAAACATACGTCTCAGGAATCACATCTCTGTCGCTCTAGACTTGTTTTCACTCTCCACGTTGATCGTCCAGCTTTCACACTCATACAGCAAGGTTGACCAAACATAGCATCTCAGCATTTTCAGTCTAGTTGTTATTGAAACGCTCCTCGAGGTGAACAGTTTCTCCATATTTTTCAATGTTGCTTTTGCGGTGCCGATTCGACGTTGGATCTCTCTGTCAGATTTCGCATCACAGGTAACCATATTTCCAAGACCTACCGTACCGTATAGTCTTCTCTGCAAAAAAAAACAGTATCGGTAGTTGACATGTTGCTGAAATAACTAATAGACATTGTGTTGCTTACTGTTATACGTTTTATCAATTGAAATTTAATAATGTTATCGACTTATCTTATTATTAGACGTCTTGGTATTGCTAACCTGCGTTTAGATCAAGCAATAATCTTATTTCATAATTTTTTGAACCTTAAATTTATTATGAGTAAAAGATTTGAAAGTGGAGCTAGCAAGAGCAAGAAAAAGAAATTTGAAAATGATATGCTCTATTTGATCACTGTAACTATTTCTTATGTCCTCGTAAATAAACTTTACAATTTTGTAACGGTTGTTTGATCAAAGATATTAAAATTAAAAGCAAAACTGCCTTAACTAAATTTTTATTAGTTCAACTAAAATTTTGCACCCATGAATGTGGAAAATGAAAAGAACGAAGAGTTTAATACACTCATACTTTAACATTAGGCAATGACATGCGATGTTGTTTAGAGCAGTGGTTCTCAACCTGTACCCCAGGGGGTCCGCGAGTTGGTTTTGGGGGGTTGTGGAGGCAAACATTCTTAGTACCATTAACCAACAGTAAAATATTTTACGTTTCAAAGCGGTTTTTACAATCCTGCATACAAGTGCAAACTGTTTATCAAACTTCTGGGGGGGGGGGGCAAGCCGTTTTTGCAATCCTGCATACAATTGCAAACTGTTTATCAAATTTCTGGATAAGGAAAACTTGCACTTGTGTGATGGTTACCTCCATTGTGGCATCACAACAAACAAACAATCGAACTTATAGTGCTTTGTATATGTAATAACTTAATATAAAAAAAAACTCCTACTAACTGTAACTTGACGGCGGTTACTAAAAATAAACCTGTTATTTATTGTGTAACAATTAGGCATCAGCGCACCAGGGGGGGGGGGGGGGGGGGTCCGCTGGCGTATACAATTTATGAAAGGGGTCTGTGACTACAAAAAGGTTGGAAACTATTGGTTTAGAGAGAAATTCTGAGATCAAAAATAGGGAGGGGCCTCACAAATGGAATAGCCTAGGGCCTCTCATGGTCTAAATCCGGCCCTGTATGTGCGGAAGCGCTTGTGAGAGATCGCACTCCCACAAAAAGAGTGTCAGTACAAACATATTTATGCGACTGACCACAGAGAATAGCTGCAGCTCGGGACCCGTTGTTTCGCTGTATTTCAACCAAGAATTAAAAGCTCTTTTGTTACGAAACGCCATTTGTTGGTCAAGTTTTGCCCTATAGGTGAAAGATTGTGAATCGATTTTAGCAAAAGTACTATATTTTTTTTCAGAATATTTTTCTGATCACACGGAATGCGTTTAGTTAGGCTATAGTTCTTTTGTATTGGTGTTAAAGACATGGGGTGCACAACCTACTGTCGTCAGGCGGCGGCGACAAATTTATGGCGCCTTGATCATGTGTATTGCGATTTTGGTGATGCAAAATTATTACAAAATGGGCTAGTTCAATCTCACATAAAAAAAAACCGGTTAGATTTTACAAACCAGTAGATGGAATGATATGAGATGAAGCTTTAATTTTTACTTCAATAAAATAAGGGTTGTGCACCCTTGGCATAACCAAACTTTTTTTGTTGTCGCGTTTTGCAGTATTGGATGACAGCTATGTCGACAAAAGAAGGCACTGTTGTTAGACCATAAATATTGTATGCCTGTGTCTTCATTGTCAATGCAGAGTGCCACTGTCAGGCGGTGTGGTATATTCAATACGCTTTTACGTTAAGCACGTTGTTAGGATACATTTTAAAGAATAGCCTGTAGTTAGATTCAAGGAGATATTATTGTTTATTTTTACAAGCTTGGCAAAGAACTATGTCCAATTCAACAAAGTTTAGATTTACATATGTGTTAGAATGTGTCTTGTGTTTATTTGTTGTGACAGGTAAGTAACTAGGTATGGTAAATTCTAAAATACCTGAACAAATCGCCATAAGCATCGTTTGTTCAGCATGTGTTTTAATAGCCACAATGTAGGCCTACTCGTAAACACAAACCATAGCCCGAAGGCTAAAATAGGGGGGGGGGATATATCTCTTTGTTGTGTTGACCGCTACAGTACATAAGTTTATTGAGATTTAGGGACTGTGATGTCCCAAAAAGCGAAAGTATAATAACGTATAACGCAGGAAACGTAAAACATAACAAGACTAAATAACATTGGGGCTCCGCTGGCGTATAAAATTTATGAAAGGGGTCTGTGACTACAAAAAGGTTGGAAACTATTGGTTTAGAGAGAAATTCTGAGATCAAAAATAGGGAGGGGCCTCACAAATGGAATAGCCTAGGGCCTCTCATGGTCTAAATCCGGCCCTGTATGTGCGGAAGCGCTTGTGAGAGATCGCACTCCCACAAAAAGAGTGTCAGTACAAACATATTTATGCGACTGACCACAGAGAATAGCTGCAGCTCGGGACCCGTTGTTTCGCTGTATTTCAACCAAGAATTAAAAGCTCTTTTGTTACGAAACGCCATTTGTTGGTCAAGTTTTGCCCTATAGGTGAAAGATTGTGAATCGATTTTAGCAAAAGTACTATATTTTTTTTCAGAATATTTTTCTGATCACACGGAATGCGTTTAGTTAGGCTATAGTTCTTTTGTATTGGTGTTAAAGACATGGGGTGCACAACCTACTGTCGTCAGGCGGCGGCGACAAATTTATGGCGCCTTGATCATGTGTATTGCGATTTTGGTGATGCAAAATTATTACAAAATGGGCTAGTTCAATCTCACATAAAAAAAAACCGGTTAGATTTTACAAACCAGTAGATGGAATGATATGAGATGAAGCTTTAATTTTTACTTCAATAAAATAAGGGTTGTGCACCCTTGGCATAACCAAACTTTTTTTGTTGTCGCGTTTTGCAGTATTGGATGACAGCTATGTCGACAAAAGAAGGCACTGTTGTTAGACCATAAATATTGTATGCCTGTGTCTTCATTGTCAATGCAGAGTGCCACTGTCAGGCGGTGTGGTATATTCAATACGCTTTTACGTTAAGCACGTTGTTAGGATACATTTTAAAGAATAGCCTGTAGTTAGATTCAAGGAGATATTATTGTTTATTTTTACAAGCTTGGCAAAGAACTATGTCCAATTCAACAAAGTTTAGATTTACATATGTGTTAGAATGTGTCTTGTGTTTATTTGTTGTGACAGGTAAGTAACTAGGTATGGTAAATTCTAAAATACCTGAACAAATCGCCATAAGCATCGTTTGTTCAGCATGTGTTTTAATAGCCACAATGTAGGCCTACTCGTAAACACAAACCATAGCCCGAAGGCTAAAATATTTTGACGTCAGAAACATTGTTGAGTTGGTGCCTGAAAACTATTTCTGAATGCTTTTGTAATTTCTTTTCCCGAAAAAGTGACCTCCTATTTAAATAAATTATTAATTTATATGTATCCCAACCTTGCATTTCGAAAAAAATGTGATTGCGTGCAATCGTAGCAAAGTGTCAGAAAACGTAAACATTTTTAACGAATAGTTTAAAAAAAATGCTTTATGTTTAAGTCATTGGATGTGGAAGTCGTCTTTGTCAGTCAGGTTATCCTGGCATTCCTGCAATAAGATGTGCCGAGGTCGGTTGTTGTTGGGATTTAGTAAATCGTCGGTGCAAAGAAGGTAGCCTACCTATCTGTTATTCTCTGGTGGTGTGTTATTCAGACGCCAATAAAATTACTGTTGTTGCCCGTATTTTTTTCAAATCAACATATTTTTTTATAGCAATCACCGAATCTGTCAAAAACATTCCAAATCCGGATGAACCAGGTAACACTTTTCGATGTAGGCTAACTTGTAGCAGATTTTGGTATTTTTGCAGAAAAAGACAAATACGTTTTTTAAAACTTTGTCGACCATTTTTCAGAACGTCTTCGATGTCCAAATGTGTACATTGGAGCTCCCAGAACCCTTTGCGAACAATCTACGTCAGAATGTTATTACGACGAAGAAAACAACGGGTGTTTCTTAGGTATTATTGAAATTTTAAAACGTGTTCCAAATTTTGAAATTTGTCCATAATAATCTTAAACAACAATCTTACAAATTCAAATTGCAGGATTCCAGGGAAAATCTGGATTAGGCCCCACTACAACAGTTCCTACTCTTGTTGAGGCAACAGGTAGCGTTTTTCTAACCAATTTGCGCTAAAAAATGTAGGCCTACTCGTAAACACAAACCATAGCCCGAAGGCTAAAATATTTTGACGTCAGAAACATTGTTGAGTTGGTGCCTGAAAACTATTTCTGAATGCTTTTGTAATTTCTTTTCCCGAAAAAGTGACCTCCTATTTAAATAAATTATTAATTTATATGTATCCCAACCTTGCATTTCGAAAAAAATGTGATTGCGTGCAATCGTAGCAAAGTGTCAGAAAACGTAAACATTTTTAACGAATAGTTTAAAAAAAATGCTTTATGTTTAAGTCATTGGATGTGGAAGTCGTCTTTGTCAGTCAGGTTATCCTGGCATTCCTGCAATAAGATGTGCCGAGGTCGGTTGTTGTTGGGATTTAGTAAATCGTCGGTGCAAAGAAGGTAGCCTACCTATCTGTTATTCTCTGGTGGTGTGTTATTCAGACGCCAATAAAATTACTGTTGTTGCCCGTATTTTTTTCAAATCAACATATTTTTTTATAGCAATCACCGAATCTGTCAAAAACATTCCAAATCCGGATGAACCAGGTAACACTTTTCGATGTAGGCTAACTTGTAGCAGATTTTGGTATTTTTGCAGAAAAAGACAAATACGTTTTTTAAAACTTTGTCGACCATTTTTCAGAACGTCTTCGATGTCCAAATGTGTACATTGGAGCTCCCAGAACCCTTTGCGAACAATCTACGTCAGAATGTTATTACGACGAAGAAAACAACGGGTGTTTCTTAGGTATTATTGAAATTTTAAAACGTGTTCCAAATTTTGAAATTTGTCCATAATAATCTTAAACAACAATCTTACAAATTCAAATTGCAGGACTCCAGGGAAAATCTGGATTAGGCCCCACTACAACAGTTCCTACTCTTGTTGAGGCAACAGGTAGCGTTTTTCTAACCAATTTGCGCTAAAAAAATTTGGGCCATTAAATTGCGATGGTTGTGGGTTTGTTTGCACACAACCATCTTCTTTTATAAAACAATATTTGCATGCTGGACAGTTGGGCAAAATAAAAGCATGAAACATATCTGTTTCTAACAATTGATCTATAATAATAACCAATACATTTCCTCGTTTTGAAGCATCTACTAAAAAACCTTTTCAATCGAAAACGGACTCTGACCAACCTGGTAAATTTGTATTCATTTTTTTTCTTGTTTTTGCCTACCACAACTTCTGCACATAAAGTTTGCTTTATATTGTATAACTAACATTGTAGAACGTCGTCAATGCCCCAACGTGTACCTGGGAGCTCCTAGAAGCGTATGCGAAAATGCTGAAGAAGTGTGTTACTATGACGAAGAAAACAACGGCTGTTTCCAAGGTTTCTGCTTCTTTTTTGACATGCATTTTTTTCGTTAGGCTAGCCTACCCCCTAGGTTTTTTAGCCATTGAATGCAAGGTGATAACTAAAACGTTTGTTGCAAAAACATTACCTTGTTATTTAAAATTACAGGAATTAGCGGAAGATCCGGATCCCCCCCCCCCGTTTTTTAGCCATTGAATGCAAGGTGATAACTAAAACGTTTGTTGCAATTACCTTGTTATTTAAAATTACAGGAATTAGCGGAAGATCCGGATGGAATTTTGCTACAATCCCCAATCTTATCTTAACAGGTAAAAGTATCTTTTAACTGTGGGCTACACTAATATTTCATCACAAGGGGTATCAGTTGAATTTATATGCTGACCCATGAGTCCAACATTATTACAGCGACCTTGTAGATTTTGAATTGTATTACCCTTGTAAAAATGTTTAACGTAACAGGAATTTAAGTCTCATCGCCCTACGTTAACTTATAACATTGATATTTACACTGGAACCTCCGAATATAAAACCGTCTACTCAGCTACAAAAAGGATGTTTGCATGTTATATTTAGATCCGTTTTATTGTTCGGCTATGAAGTGACGTTACTGACAACAGGAATAGCCCGCGGCAAAGACCTATTCAAAATGTTTTCAACGAACCACGTTCAAATTTACATTTAATCTGGTAGTCACATCTTACTCAATAAGTCATAACAATATTATGCTGACTGAGATAAACATACTACGATTTATGCTGACTGATGTTAAAATTTCCCTTCCAACTTTGAGCCGCGAGATCGTCAACTTAAATATTGGACCCTTTGTTTCGCGTTTGTGTAGGCTACACGATAGGAATTTTGAAGTATAACATCATTATTATTTATGTTTGATCAACTAAAGTGGGCGAAGTATGTGGTAGCAATTTCTGCAAGTCAAACTATCCAGGAATTCCACGAGCAACATGTGCTAAAGCTGGCTGCTGCTGGCATGATATCGCCAAAGAATGCAAAATATTCGGTTAGTCCTTTTCAATTAAGTTTGAAATTCTTTTTGTAACATTATTCTGTTTTCTTTTTAACACACCACAGAAAAAAAAGTGTGTCTTTCCTCATATCCGGGTGCTCCAAGGAGTTTTTGTGAAGGTGTTGGGTGTGTGTACGATGGAAATACAAACACCTGTTACGCTGGTAATTTAATAATTCTCCATAACCAATACAATTTCATAAAATTTTATTACTGTACAAGTTTAATAGTAAACCCAAATGTTAAAAACTTGCACTTAACGGTTTCGGTTAATGTCATAATTAACATTTAGTAACCAGGCGTTCTGGATCGGATGGGGCCCAAACCACAGCGACAACTTGGACAACTAGTTCAGGTAGTTTTTTTGAATTGTTGTTTGCTGACTTGTGTATAATCTTAAACAATTAATTGCAACCAATAGCGTGTAAAAGCACACCCTATTTCAAATGTATAAAATTGGGCCTAATTTTTTGTGATTGATTTGGCATCTTCATTATCATATCTTGCATGTTTAGAGTATTGTAAACCCGCATACGAACATTCAATTACTGATAACATGTTACTCGTTACGCTATTTCGCAGACCAGATTTTCAATAAATTATAACTTATGAACATTTTGTCGCCCAGCTAACTCTAAACATTAAAAAACGTAAATAATCCATATAATCTGATTTATTACTGGAGGTTTTGCAAACGTCGAGGAAAGAGTCGGAAACGAGATTCTGAACACGCAAAACGGTAAGACATTGTTTGTTGGTTACTTTGCTCACGTTTTATGATCACAGGATGGAAGCAATCAGATCATAAATAGCTACTTCCATACAGAAATGCTTATACACCAGATAATACCATTAAACATACAGGACCTTATTCGACTATGTTGGTGTTTCGTAACTTGTGCCTGTTAGGTTTAATTGATATTTTGAAATCCTAATCCTAATATAAATTTTTTTTAGGCATTTACTGCCCATCGTTACCCAATTTCGACGATGGCGTATTTCAGTGTTCGTCGACAGACAAAATGACAAACGGGACTGAATGCCAATTATTTTGTGATCCTGGTTTCTATGTGGCTGGTTTGGCAAAAGTGATCTGTAATAAAGATAGCACTTGGTCTCCTGAAGTGTTTCCGCACTGTCAAGGTTAGATTTTTTGCTTGAACAGTGATTCTACCACCCCTAACAAAATAAATCGGTTTAGATTCTGAAAGTATAACAAAAGAAATCGGTCAAATTCTGACTTATTTAGAAATTGAATGTCCGCCGTTGCAACTTCCTGCAAAAACAATTGGAAACATACCTTGGTGTTCAAATAAGTGGAAATTTAATTCAACTTGTGTTTTTGAATGCCCGGGTGGATTTTACAACAGCGGAGTAGAAACAAAAACATGTCTTAGCAATGGAAGGTGGAGTCATGGACATTTTCAATGTTTACGTAAGAACTTCAAATTTAAGAAGGATTCAAATTTAATTGCTTAACGAACTTTTAGCTCAGCCGTCATGTTCAAAACTGACATCACATACTGATGGAAGTATGCTTCGAGTGAACTGCTCCAATAATTATTTGGTGGGATCAGTCTGTCAATTTTATTGCGTCGGAAAATATCACCTAAGTGGTGAAGAATTAATTACATGCAACCAAACATCATGGAGCGATGACATTCCATCTTGTATTCGTAAGTTAGAAAATTTCTGTTTGCAAAAAAACAAAAATAACTGTTTTATTTGCAGCCAATTTGTACACCCCTTTGAACTACAGCTACAGTATTAATCTGCGAAACAACAGGAATGAGCCATCATCTGATTCTCGAATTCAAATAGCCAGTTTTAAACAAAGATATCTTCCTATGGGGCCGTGCTCTTATCAAACAGTTGTAACGGTAGACGTAAATACGCTCAAGGTACAAGTTATTGGTACACTGTTAACTTTCTTACAGCCATTTGTTAATTAACAATTATTATCTCTCTTTAAACAGACACTTACGTTTGTTCTTCATTATGATCGTCCTTCGCTGAACCACTTGCAGCTTCTCGACCTGCAGACAGGAGGTTTTTCTGTGAAAGGACAAGATAAAAACTTGATAGGGTAAGAGCTTTGTGACAATTTAATCCATCAAAATATATCTGAGTCAGGGAAAACTCAGGCATTTAATTTTTATGTTATTACAAAAATAATCCTTATTTGAATATATTTCAGTACTTGTGCTTAGTAATGTGCTGCCAGGCGGTATATTGTCTAACACAGTGTAACACACACACACACAGGCTCTCAATCTTTTTAAGGCGAGTATTTTAAAACAAGTTTCAGGGTCCGGTGCTTTCATAGAATCTGAATTAAAAAAGAGTTAAAAACAGGTTAACGTCATCCCTGCAAAAGTAAAGGGAAATAAAATATGTACTGCGGAAAGAAAGTTTAGTTGTTGATCCGCCACATGCTTAAACAGTTTGAAAACCACTGGCCACTGCTCATGTAACGCTTTGATTTCCTGCAGGGTTGGGTAACGAGTCATATTAGTCAAGTTTCAAGTCAAGGCAAGTCAAGTCAGTAGGGGATCGAGTCTCAAGTCAAGCAAAGTCAAATGAGGTTCGAGTCTCAAGTCAAGTCATGAGGGTTTCGAGTCAAGGCAAGTCCTAAAAAGATTTTGAAAGCGAGTTTTTGAAGGTTTAGATAGCTATTCTTTTGATTGGTTCATCGCGACCTTTTTACCTTAAAACGGACACTACTTCATTATACAGCGAACAAAACCCATCAACGGCGTCCCGTCTTTGAGTGAGTCAACTTTAACGACATACATTAATCGACACTATTAAACAGCATGGACATGAACGTCAAACCTTTGTAGTTTTTAAAAAACCTAAATTTCAATTTTAATGCATGCGCTAGAGCAGTGGTCGGCAACCGCCGGTCCGTAAGGAGTTTGTTACCGGGCCGTATACGTATTTAGACCAGATGCTTTAAAACATTTTGCCCGTGCTTGTCGGTAATTAAAAATTAAATTGTGCGTTTTTTATTCCTGAATGTTTGTAGTTTTTTGAAGGCCGCTCCGCAAAAAGGCTGCCGACCCCTGCGCTAGAGCGTTTGCTCAGTTATATAAGCCCCAAAAGCGAATACTCGGTCTGAACATGTACTGTATTCGCTTAAACCAAGCGGGCACTACACAACATCAAAATTTACAAAATTGCCAGCGAAGGAAGGTTTTGCATGTAGCAGCGACTTAGTTAAAATTAAGCAAAAATAACTACGCATTACAAAGTAAACTGCTGCTGCTGTTGTTTGGTTAAAGCTAACAGGTTATCTGTTAAGAAACTTCCATTTTTTATTAAAATAAGTCAAGTCTCATATGGTGTGACGTGTCCAAGTCAAGTCTTTGAAAAAGATGACTCCCCATCACTGATTTCCTGTAATGTTACATCATAGTCGGTAACATTGGTGATTAAAAAACTGTATATTATGAATCGCTATTAAGCTATAGAAGAGCCACGCAGTTTTCCCGCCCTGTTATGCCCCAGTGCTACAATGGAACTTTAAATTTTCAAACTTTGGCAACTAACAAATAAGCTTTACTGAATCACGGCTCATTATTGGTTTTAGTTTTACCTTTTTTATTCTTCACTTTTCAAACTTCACTTTTCAAAAGTGAAGCTGTAATACTGGAACAAGTATTAATGATATTTAAAACGTTCAACTGGCGGTTGAATAATACTTACATGCCCACGGTACTAAAAATTGTCGATAGTAAAACATTTTAGGTCAATCATTTTTTTGTTACAATCAGTTTTGCCTAAGATGCCTCGCTTTTCTTTTAGCATGAATCCAAGTTTCAAGAAACGATTTTTCCGCCACAAACACGTTGCTACAATCCACATCGAGCTACAGAAAAATACTGTACATTATCTACTTCAGAGAGAAGGTCGCTCGAAACATATTGAAGATGGCAAGTTTACGTATCAGAATCAAACAGCAAATGTATTTCTTGGTATGAATCGCCAAGTAAATGAAATCATTTCTTTCGCCTCTGGTCTGTGTACTGTCAATATTGCATTGGACCAATAAAACAATCTGGTCACAGGACAAGAAGAAAAAAGATGGTAACCTTTTCTATAGCATTTTTACGAAAGTTTCTCGAAGAAGTGCACTAATTGTTGCACACAATAGCATTTAGATTTTTTTTAATTTGGAAACTTCTCCCAATTGTATCTCAAAATTTACAAGTATCTTTTTTTCCAAATCTTGGGACTTGAATGATGGCACGCGAGGTGCGCTATCTTGTAGCTTTATGTAATTTGTTCTGACGCGGTTGGTTTCTCCGTAAGGAAATTTAGCATTTGCTCTGACTGGGTTATTTGTAGGTCGACATAATTTCTAAGGTTCCAAATTTCAAGGAGACTTTAGCGCCAAGTTATCGTATAATTCGTATTTCTTCCCTGGCCCGTAGGCTTATAGCATTACGCCAGAACCCATCAATGGTTTTGTGTAAAATTACTGATATTCGTTTTTTTTTTGTTCAGCCAAAGTGTCCTTTAGGTGTGTCGATGTAGGATTCAGCAAATTGATGGTTTTAATGCAAGTGCATGCCAAGGGCGCAAAGTTCTTAAGGGTAAATCACACTAAACATCGGCTCGATTAAGGGATTTGCTTGTTGCATTTAGAAATGCGTTTGAGGCGAGCGTTAGTTGGGACTCTGCCCCCCTAGATATTTTTACTTAATATTCCTACCACAACAATACAGATGACACTTATTTTTTTATTCTTAAGCATAATTTTTGTGAGTATAATTTCCGCTTTGACCGGCATTTTTTTCATTTTTCAAAAAAAAATTATGGCATTAATATGTTATCTATGGTGAAACTGCAGCTCCAGTTTCATGACTAATCGTGACGTTTCATGACGTTTTGCACTTGTGCGCATGCGCACTTGGAAAAGCTNGTTGTCTGTTCCGGGTTTGCTGTGCAACAAAACCAAACCCGTTTGCTATATTCTTAAGTTAGACAGTGAGTACAGTTAGATAATTATTTTGCCATCTTTTAATTTATTTGTTTAAAGGTTAGTCGTGTTTTTTTAAGGTAACTGTAAGTGGGCTTCAGTTTTTGCAGTGATCATTGAATTAAAAAGTGTATCTACCACCTTGTAAAAGAAAAAAAGGTCATCTAACCGGTTGAAAAGTCACGATAAACCTTTATAATAAAAACCTGAATAAAAAGTTAAGAAAAATGTGATAAAACATCTGCTACTCCAAATATGTCACGCAGGAATAAGCATCCGCAAGAACTACTCAGTTTTAGTTTTGAATACTAACAAAGAAAAAATAGCTTTGTGACTGTGAAGTTAAATGCCTTACTGAACTCCAGGCAATATTAAAAGCAGAACAAACAACTACACAAGCAACATGAATTTTGAAATACCTTAGTGATGACAATTTCAATTTTTGGTTTCTTATCACACCATGTGGACAGTATTTGCAATCAAGTGCAATCATTTGTATTGATATAATGGACATGTACTGTTTCTCTAAACAGTAGCTGCTAAATTGCTTCACAGGAAATGTTTCTTAAGAATGAACATTCTACAGGGGAGATAGTAGTGACCACCAAGCATATCCTGTTGTTAGAAAAGTTATTGAAACTTTTAAAAGAAAAGCCAGTTAGCCAGCAATTTCCATGAGTCTCTCAAAGGCAAAACGGTTCTTGTCAACACTGAAAAGGATGCAAACTTGTCTAAGGAACACCATTATTTCCAAAAAGACATGCACTTGCAGTGATAGCACTAAATAGAAAAAAACAGTTTCTCTAGTTGTCATTTGGAAATCAAGGAAGAAGCTATCGATTATTTTGCTCAAACTATAACTTTCTGATTCATTTTGGTTGTAAAATAGAAGCACAAGGTTTAATAACATGGTAATAATATGTTTAATAATATAATAATTTAAGTGAGAGTGT
>QLIY01002024.1:0-24232 GCA_003260075.1 Phallusia mammillata
GTTGCTAAATTTGTAGTTTCATGTTAAAACAGTGTTTCTTAACCTTTTTTGCGCTCGTACCCTTTGAGCTTTCATAAAATTTTCTCGTACCCCCTGTCTAAAATGGCCGACGGACGTAAATAAAATTGTAACAATTAAACTCAGTGTATTTATAACTTGGGTGTTGAATTGATGCATGAAAACAGTATTGTAAGTAGTACAAAACTAACCCGTTGTAGATACTGTATATAACAAAGTAACTTGTTATCGCATTCTTTACAAATATGCATAAATAGCATATAGCTTCACCCTGCATGTCGTACCCCCTTCTTTGATGCTTCGTACCCCCAAGGGGTACACGTACCCCTGGTTAAGAACCCCTGACTTAGTGTTTTATTGCTTTTCTGACTTTTTCAATATTTTCAATACAAATATGATTTGTAGCAGTAAGGAGTTCGCAGTGGTGAAGTTTCTGGGGCTTTTGCACATTTGAACCCAAACTGTTGGGTTGCCGCAACATAAGTAACAATGCATAAATAACAAGAAAAGGCTACCACTGCATTTAACGTTTCGAAATTCAAATACGAGGATTTAAATGAACTCATTATTCGGTGTAACTTTTAGAATTTCACAAATCCGATTCTCATTTATGTTATTTTTGTAAACATAAAAATGGTGGATTCCTGTTGAGTGTTGATTGATTACATTGAAAAGGGCAAAATAAATTAGAATTTTGTATTCTTTATCTTAACCTAAAACATTTCTAGGGGTAGTATGTTTTCTGAATTGCTAATTACATTCATTTGAACATTTATAAGCCAAATACAGTTGATGTGTCCAAAAAACATTCATTAAACGACTTTCATTGCAGAGTGGTGCAATGCAATTAGCCTATATTTTTATATTCAGACTTGCGGTTTGTTCTGGTGTCTAAAAGCTTACCACTTATCAAAACAGTCTTGCATCTTGTCGTGCAAGCGATTTCCATAGTTAAGAAATTAAAACCAATAAAGCTCGAAAACAAAATTTGGCTAAAACATTTGTAACTTCGCCAAACCTTTCAAATAAAAAACTACTATTTTGTTACTTCACACAAGCTGTCGTATTAACGAACTGCTACAATGAGTACGGAAGAATTGTTCAATACCAAACCAGTGTCATTGACAAGACAAACAAATCTTGTTTTATTTTTGTTTTTGCCGCATAAAAACAAGTGTAACTGGATCGAGCACAAAGAGCACCTTTGTTAAGGCTGTAAGTTCACTGTTGTATTTACCCTGCACACTGTTTTTTTAAACTTTCACAGCTGTCGAGGTTGGTCATTGTTGTGATTTATTCGTTTTGTTTAACTCCATAGCTACAGTGATCCCAAATAAGCAAAGTTCTGTTTGTTGTTTAGTTTGTGTGGTACTGTAACAATACGTCCAAGATAGGCTTTTTGAAACAGGAAGTTTCGGATTTAGAATCGTGGTCGGTATTTTTCTTGCGAGCGCCGCAAAAAGAAACCCTTTATTTGCCATGAGTTCATTTTGCAACTGCAGGGGTGCGATCGTCATCGTAGTTCTATTCGGATTTGTGAGTTAAACCTTACCCATTTTCGACTCTATACACCCTAAATGCGACAGTAGTCACCCCGAGCCACCTAAATTGTAAATAAATAATTAAAGCAAGTATTGAAATGACAAGTTAGTGTTATCTATTGCTTTTATTCCTAAACCGAGTCATAGCGTGCACTGAATATGAATAAAATTAGTGTATTTACTTTGTTCTGATGATCGATGCTTGTTGTTATTTGGAGCCCAGCAACTTTACCAGATTCATTGATGTGTAACATAAAACACCCTTGATTACAGTGTAAGCTTGTGTGTTTTTAACGTTGACTTCGCTCGATACAAACTGTGTGCCTTTGTTTTGGATGTTTTGAAACTTCTGAGTCATTTACCTTCCCACGCATGAAAGGGATGTGTTTTAAATTTTGATAGGACATTTTTGAACACATAAATTAAATTTCATTGTAAACACTTTTTACTGGTCAAGCAAAGTCACAAATAAAGGTTGCACAACCTGTGGCCACAGAGATGAGTTTATGCGGCCGTGAACATGTGTATTAAAATATATGCACTGGCGACCGTGACGTAAATAAAACTCGTTGGCTAAATATTTACATTCAAAAACTGCTCTATATAGGTTTTGTGGGGCTGGAAAGTGTATTACAAGCCTCGTAGCTATATGAGTCAGAGTTAAAAAACACGCACCACAAGCGTCACAGAAAAGGTGATGACGTCATAAATGTTTCGGATTGATCCTAACACTGTTCATCTCGGCCTGTGCATTAAAGTGCAATAATAATCTGGGTTTTTCAGGCGCCATTAGATGACATATGTGTATGAGATAAAATTGTTCCTCTACATTAGTATTTTTAAAACAAAAACAAGTAAACAATTGGCGACCGTTGGTGTAATAAGGATCTGCGATTCGGCCGTTCTGGGTTTTCTGTAGCAAGGTTCTGCCATCGGATATACGTCGTAACTTCGCTATACGTCTTATTCATTCGTAGGTCACATTTCGTTTTTCTATTTCTAAGCAATGACTTTTGTCAGTAAGTATATACATGTAGTCGGGATTTTTTCAGTTTTTTTTTATGTAAGTTACAATTTTATTATATTAGGTTTTGTTACAACCACAAACCGCAGTAAACAGGCAACACAAAAAATATTAGTAATCAGTTTATGTTCAGAGTTTACAATGAAGCAATCGTATTACCTGCTACGAAAGAATGCATGTAACCAAGTATAAACCTTCTTTACACAAACGCTTTGTCGCTTTCATTGCAACGGTGGCACGTAAAAGCCTAAATACCACCGTTGTTGTTTGAAATTTCATTTTTCTTGCAACGAAACATGAGTCGTGTAGATTTCAATCTTTCCTCGCCATCCCATGCTGGCCATCTTGTTTCGGCAGTGCCATTGTTTTCATCGTTGCAGATGTTTCTATGCCATTCTTCATTTGACCACCATCCTCCCTGCTTGTACCACCAGCCAGCCTCCTTTGGGGCACTGTCCGGACAGTCTGGGTCTCTTCTGAAAAATATAGTAATGAATCCAATTGCGTTTATAGTGCAAAACTGTTTAGAGCAGTGGTTTCCGACCTTTTTCGACGAATTCCACCCCTAACAATTCGTTTTTTTTTATTCCTAACTAATATAGTAGATGCTAAATTGTACAAAGATCATTAAAAATTGGGTATTTTATCAACTTCACTTCTCAAAGCAGAAGTGTCTATTTACAAACCACATGTATAAATTAAAGTAAATTCCCCCCCTTAAGTTTTAAAATTTCTCCAGGTTGAAAACCACTGGTTTATAGTGATAAATTTTTAAGTGTTTTGTTTTTCAAAACCAATTGAAGTTGTAATTCGGGCCGGGTTTTTCTGGTCAGGTTAGACTAAAGTTTGAATGAAAATATCGCGATGGTCAAATTTACTTTTTGGCTCAATTAGAAGTTGTGTTTTGTAATTTTATTTGTAAACACCTAGATCTCTTTGGTCTTTAAATGACCTTTAAAGCGACTTAAATCTACACCAAGCCAGCTAAGTGTTCATTAGGAAATTATTTCGTCTATTTGCATGATATAACTTAGCAAGCTTAGGTTTCTTTTAATCCAAATTGTCTGTATTGTTTTACTTACAGATCATTGTTATCTTTCACGTTGAACTCTATTCCGCTACCACTGTCTGGTGAAGTTTCATCCGAACCAGAAAAACCCTTGATACATAGCCTGTAGTTTTGACACTGGGATAAAACTCGGAAACAACTGTTCAAAAACAAGGTAACATTAATACAAGATATGTTGGCGTCATACAGAAACATTGCGTTCCTAGTTTGACCACACTTCTATGTAATGCAGGAAAAACGTATTTAGGCGAAACTTGGGTGCATTGAAAGGTGTTTTGGGTTACAACCTTAAGGATTAGGAGTCGTAACAAATTAAAAAAGCTTAGCACTACTAGTTATCGGACTTTATGCATATATATGCTAAACAATTTAGTTATGTTGTATACTTCGTACCTGAAATCAGCGTTGGTTTTATTGTCATCAAAATCTACGAGTTCGGCTCGAAGTTTGCACTCGGAACATTTGAAGTCCTTTGTTATTCCATGAACATTTTTGAGACCTGTTAGAAAGTTGATTATGAGACTTGATTTTTCTCAGGTAGCGGTTTTTACTCACCCCACCAAAATTCTCCATTCAGATTTACGTTTCCGAATCCCTTTTTATATTTTCTCCAGTTTTTCTGAAAGTCCAAACTCCCGTTTAAACGTTGCTGGAATACCTAGATATTGAAAAATAACAATAATCCTTTAAAGAAACAGACATTGCGTCAAACAATATTGTAATAAAGTGCTTGTTAAGTATTGTGCGAACTAAAAAACACAACGTTTACAGTTTACACGAACGGTAGAGTTTGAGAGGCTGAGGTTAGGGCATCTACCAGCATCGAGGGCATTTTTTAAGATGGCAACAACTAAGAGTTGGGGGGGGGGTTACCTATAGCCGTTAATGGTTAATTAATTTGTGCAGTATCGTCTACGCGTTTGGGTTTCGGAATGAAAGTGTTTTTTTTCCTAACATAATCTACCAGCATCGAGGGCATTTTTTAAGATGGCAACAACTAAGAGTTCAACAAGATTTTTCTTAAAAAGTCGTGTCTTCAACTGTTACATTTATTGTCCACTTTTATGTTACACTTACCAACCATCCCTTACTGCAAACAGCTTCCCCCACCTCCGATATAAAGTTCATGGTCAAATTTTTCTCCCAGCAAGTTGTCGAATCTAAAATCAGAATTTTGCAAAAGTCGGTACAGGTCTGTATGGTTTGGTGTTAAGGTAGGCAATGGATTTTCGCACACAAGACTCTGTTTTTTTTAATGAGAACTTTACGAATTGTCATTTAGCAACGTAGAACAGTATGGTCAAAAAGTGTTCGTGTTTTTATCGTTAAAATAAAACACGGTAATAACAGTAAAAATACTTGACAACACAAAATAAGGTTATTGCACCAACCATACAACAAAGACAACAACAAGCTTACTGAATTCCCGGCAAAATTTTCCAGTAAAGCCCGTAGGACAAGTGCAGTAGTATTCACCGCCTTTATGTTCGCACGTGCCGTTATTTTCACACTGAACTACCGGACACTTCTCCAAACCTGAGATCATAAATGAACGTTTTAAAGGTGAGATAATGAAAGCAGCTGATATTATGTGTAGGTCAGGAGTCCCTACAACGGTTGGCACGCGATATGATTTTGTTAAGGATTTTAAATTAGTTTTAAGTCATTTGCCATTTTGATATAATAAGTGAGTTGGTACCACTCAGTTTTTAAAAGGGTGTCGACTGTTGGCGCGCGAAGTGATTTTGCAAAGGATTTTAAAGTACTTTTTAGAACAAATAAACTATAACACTGCTTCCTTTTAATTCGTTAGGGTGTAAAGTCATTATCATTTTTGGCGAAGTCATTACGACATAAAAAGTAAAAGGGTGGCCGAACCTTATTGTAGGCTTTGTTTTAAGTAAAACACTGTGAAGACAAGAGTTCAAAATTCTGGGGGGGGGGGGGGGGGGGGGGGGGGGGGGGGGGGAAATTTAAAATGACACTTGTGGGTAAAAATTTTCCACAAGTGTTCAATTTCTATTTTTTTTATACCTTTGCAAATAATTTGAAGATGGAGGTTTAGGTAAATTGGAAAAGTAGATAGGTACATATTCGCATATATTAATGTAAATTCGGCGACAGAGCGAAATTATTAAACTGGCAACGTTACCATAAACAAGTAAACCTTACTCATTTGGCACGTCGGTCCAGTAAAACCTGGTGGACAATGACATGAGTATCCACCTATCCCGTCTACACACGTGCTGTTATTTTCGCACTTGTTCGATTCACATTCATTAATATCTGCAAAAATATATGCGTTAAACATACAAGATTACTAAACATTATAAATCTGCATTTAGGATTTTGTTAATACTTAGTACTGGTCGGCGTTTTTAAAATTAGTAGGGAAATTAGCGCTTTACGAATTAGACCAGTGGTTCTCAACCGTTTACTGACCGCGTATTTGTTGAGTTTATCACCCAAACCCTGCTGTAAAGGGTAAAACCGAGATTTTTTTTCAAAACTAGCAAGGATAGCAATTCTAAAAGAATGTCCAAGATACGAGTTTTGCCCCAAGCAGGGCTATTCAGTTGGGTCAGTTGAGTTGCATTTTATGAACTGACTTAATTTATAGGTATAGGAGAAAGCGACTCGCATACTTTCTCATAAGCTCCGGCGTACCACAGGTTAAGAACCACTAAATTAGGTGAAGCGTCTAAAATGTCGTATGCAGTGGTAGGATTCCAAATTTTTGTCAGTCGGTTCTATCACAAAAGTCATATTTTTCAGCCGGGGGGGGGGGGATCTGATTAACCGGTGCAAACTGGCTGAATCCCACCACTGGTCGTATGTATTTCAAAATGTTACGCACAATTACAAACAGACATCAGTTTTTGACCAGTTATCCAGTCACAACTTACTTGTTTGGCACAGATCCCCGGTAAAACCTAACAAACATCGACAGAAATTGTCCCCAATTCCGTCCTCACATGTGCTGTTGTTTTCGCATTTATTGTTCTTGCAGTCGTCGACATATGCTGAAAAACATACACAGTTTGTGGACGCAATTCATCTAATGCTTCACTGCACAAAAATTCTTGAAAAGTCGAGTTAGGCTGTAATTAAATAAAAAGCTGTTCTTATCTTTTGTTCTTAGGGCCTGATCCAAGAAATGTAAAAACGTATTTCGTATTAATTAAGGTGAACTTGAACAAGGCGTTTTGTATACATTGCCCATTTTACATCGCCAACTCCTAAAGCTTATGTTTATGCTGTTTCGAAGTACGTTAAAAAACGTTTGAATTGTTATAAAATAATTTTAAATGTATTTTATACACATAGGGATATCCATCTTAACTCTAGCCTTAATATTTCAAAAATGAACAAACGTGGGGGGGGGGACTCCTCCAAACCTGAGATCATTTATGAATGTTATATAATGTAAGATAATGGAAGCAGCTGATACTATGTGTGAGTCATTTTAAATGTATATTATACACATAAAGATATCCATCTTAACTCTAGCCTTAATATTTCAAAAATGAACAAACGTGGGGGGGGGGTACCGACCCGTAGACCTCTTCCTTGTCACAATGAGCCGGACATATAACCTCTGTAACTGAGGAAGACGACTTCCCTTGTGTTGAACATGTCACTAAAAATCCAGGGGGGGGGGATTACCATTGATTAAGACCACTTTTGTTTGACCAACATTGTTTATCAAAGAAAAAATTAATTCAAGAAACAAAATTGACACCAATAACTTCAACTATGGGGGGGGGGGAAAATTGATGTAGGCAATAGAATTTCGCACACAAGACACTAACTTTTTATGAGAACCTTACGAAATGTCATTAGGCAACGTAGAACAGTATGGTCAAAACGTGTTTTTATCGTTAAAATAAAGCACGTTATTAACTGTAAAAATACTTGACATTGCGAAAAAGGACTACAAGGTTATTGCGAACAACCATGCAATAACAACAACAATAAACTTACTAAATTCCCGGCAAAATTTTCCACTAAAGCCCGGAGGACAAGTGCAGAAGTATTCACCATCTTTGTGTACGCACGTGCCATTATTCTCAGGGGGGGGGGTTAAAATACACGTTCATTATTTTCATGGCCGAAGTCGTGGTGAAATCTTTATGTGCGTAATACGTGCTTCTGACTTCCCACAAAGAAATTTCATCTTTAGAAAGCGAATAGTAGCTTACCTTCAAAAGTGAATGAGGCATTAGATGCACCAGAATTTCTGCTTGTAATCCCATTAGCATTCGATCCTCCATAAGACTTCAAACCTCTCACGTTGTAAAATGTCACATTTCCACCTTTTTGTGCTAAAGCAAGTTTATAGTTTTCAACACAAACCAGAATCTAAATATATACCACAATATTTTAAACCTGAACGAAGCGTTTACTTGATTAGGCCTAAAAGTTTAATTTTAGGAATGTTTAAAACAACTATATTTTTTTGCAATTGGGGGGGGGGTATCTTTAGAAAGCAAATAGTAGCTTACCTTCAAAAGTGAATGAAGCATTCGATGCACCAGATTTTCTGCTTGTAATTCCATTAGCATTTGATCCTCCATAAGACTTCAAACCTCTTACGTTGTAAAATGTCACGTTTCCACCTTTTTGTGCTAAAGCAAGTTTAAAGTTTTCAACACAAACCAGAATCGAAATATATACCACAATATTTTAAACCTGAACGAAGCGTTTACTTAATTAGGCCTAAAACTTTAATTTTAGGAATGTTTAAAACAACTATATTTTATTACAATTAAGTCATATATTGGAGGTCTGTTTTTTTATTCTAGTTAGGCCCGAACAGATTATTAATGTAGGTTATATTTGCTAATCCTTGTAATTTATTAACTGATTTAACCTTGATTAAGTCAACTTCTATTTGACTAAGAGTGTTTATCAAAAAAAAAAATTAATTCAAGAAACAAAATTGACACCAATAACTTCAACTATGGTCACTTGCGTTTAATCAACCAGTGTACACCAAACTTCCCAACAATGTTTTACAAACAAGTCATTAACCCCTCCAAAAACCACCTGGCTCAAATTTCCAACTACCTTTTGACCTGACAACCAACCTGTGAGTTTTCCGGCATGCACAGCCGCGCAACACACTGATGAGTTGGAAGTGTAAATGACCGACCCATAGATCTCTTCCTTGTCACATTGAGCCGGACATGTAACCTCTGTGACTGAGGAAGACGACTTCCCTTGTGTTGAACATGTCACTAAAAATCCATTTCATGAAAGGGTAAAAACTGCCTTTGAAGGTCAATTACCACAATCTGCTGAATTGACAAGTGTTTTTTTGCAGTGCTTTACGAATATATAGGGTTTACAGTCTCTTAACAAACTCATAGGTAGTACCCTAAGGGTTCGTGAATACCAAAGTTTAAAAGCTGGTAGAAATGCCTATTCAAAATTAGTAGTTAACAAAAAAATCCTTTTTAACATCTTTTATAATATTTAGTTTGTGCATGGGGGGGGGGAGTTTAAAAGCTGGTAGAAATTTCTATTCAAAATAACTATTTAACAAAAAATCATTTTTTAACAGCTTTTATCATATTTAATGCTTTTTCCTGTTTTTTTCATTAAAAAAATGCACATACTATATTTAAACCATTTTTTTAATCCAAAAGTCAACTCCTACTATATAGCAAAAATGATTTCGTTAACGGTTAAATCACATTTTTTGCGAGCTTTGAAGTAAATAACGACCTTTCTACGGTGTAATTTTTAAAGATCAACCTACTGTCAAATGAATAGAAATCTCCGTCACTATAACAAGCTTCACTCGTTACAGCGTTTCGTTTATCACCACTGTAGTGTTTTCCAAGGTGTCCTGGACTTTGGTATACTACCACAGGTCCTCCATCACCTGTTTTAAATAAGTTTAAGACCTGACTTTAAGTTTGAATAACACTTGATTAGGGCCCTGACTTTATACTCGTCCAAATTTTTTATCGTAATTTTATCTTGATCATTGTAACTTTTGGGTGTAATTCGGCTTTTTTTGTTTAAATCGAGCTTGGGCCAGATTTTGGACTTGTAGGGGGGGGGGAAATAATGACTTTTCTACCGTGTAATTTTTAAAGATCAACCTACTGTCAAATGAATAGAAATCTCCATCACTATTACAAGCTTCACTCGTCACAGCGTTCCGTTTACCATCACTGTAGTGTTTCCCAAGCTGTCCCGGACTTCGGTAAACCTTTACAAGTCCACCATCACCTGTGTTCAATAAGTTTTGGGTCTGGCTTTAAGTTCGAATAAGACTTGATTAGTGCCCTGACTTTACACTTGGCCTAATTTTTATCGTAATTTTATCTTGATCATTGTAACTTTTGTGTGTAACTCGGCTTTTTTTTTGTTTAAATCGAGCTTGGGCCAGATTTTGGACTTGTAGGGGGGGGGGTCAGGGTTGCCAACTAAAAAAATAGAATTATCAGTGTTGCCATCATTTAAAGTGGCCTGGATTTTTGAATGGCCTCTAGGCACGTGCCTACTTTGCCTAATGGGTAATCCAGCACTGGGGCCCGTTACTACTGTATACTTAATTGACACATAGTTGAAACCAGTGTGATCAACTAGAATCCTACGGGGGGGGGGGCCCGTTACTACTGTACACTTAATTGACACATAGTTGAAACCAGTGTGATCAACTAGAATCCTACATATTTTATTATTTGTGGGAAATACATATTATTACAGCAGTTTCAACAATCTCTTAATATATTTCAAGTGACCAGTTTAAGACTCGTCATCAAAATAAGAATGTTAAAGTGATAAACTCAGCTACAGCTTTTAGCAGCTTTCCTAATTATTAATAAACATTCTCCGACTTTAATCATAGCTGAGTCAGGCCGGGTTTGAACTTGGGTTAAATATCACAGGTTTGATTCGGGCCTGGCTTCCTACTTGGTCATATTAATAAGTCGGAATTTCACTTTGGTAAATACAATTATTCGATCTAATGTGGACATTTTTTTCGCTTCTGACTCAAGTCCGTATATGCCTCCAACACGGACAAACTCAACCCACCATAATGCTTATGCAAGATTTGGTTATTAAGAATATGGAAATTTTTGTCAGGTTAACTAATAGTAAAAAGCTTACCATCAATGCGTTGGTCGTGCATTGCAGCCAAACAAACCGGGCCTCTTGGGTAAATCTTGTTGCCACATAATGTTGAATTCTGACGCCAGCAGTCAGCAGGGCATATGAGAGTTGTAATGGAATGTTGAAGATCCGAAAACTCAGTGTCGCAAGTCACTGTTAAAGCAAACAAAAAGTTAATTAGTTTGTGTTAAAATCCGTTCCTTTCTAGACTATTCTCCGGAATAGACTATAAAGTCATTTGATTTTTTTTTTTTTTTAATTAAAATTAACGTGGGGGGGGGGTTAAATATCACAGGTTTGATTCGGGCCTGGCTTCCTACTTGGTCATATTAATAAGTCGGAATTTCACTTTGGTAAATACAATTATTCGATCTAATGTGGACATTTTTTTCGCTTCTGACTCAAGTCCGTATATGCCTCCAACACGGACAAACTCAACCCACCATAATGCTTATGCAAGATTTGGTTATTAAGAATATGGAAATTTTTGTCAGGTTAACTAATAGTAAAAAGCTTACCATCAATGCGTTGGTCGTGCATTGCAGCCAAACAAACCGGGCCTCTTGGGTAAATCTTGTTGCCACATAAAGTTGAATTCTGACGCCAGCAGTCAGCAGGGCATATGAGAGTTGTAATGAAATGTTCGAGATCCGAAAACTCAGTGTCGCAAGTCACTGTCGACGCAAACAAAAAGTGAATTAGTTTGTGTTAAAATCCGTTCCTTTCTAAACTATTCTCCGGAATAGACTATAAAGTCATTTGATTTTTGTTTGTTTTTTTAATTAAAATTAACGTCAATATTACTTTTTCGGGAAATGCCATTGCCATGCTGGATTATAGTTTACTACCTTATTTTATAATTTTAACTCAAAATACATCTATCTCACTTATAGTTTTGTTTTTTACCCATTCTGCTTTTGTAGCATCAAGTACGAAATTGGAGCCCTTCAGCCGCGAACCAAAATAACATGTTTACAAACATTATAGAACAGAAATCACAATTACCACTTTTATATGAGTTTACTATGATATTTATATGAGTGTGTCGTGATCGCTGATCTGCATGGACGCTTCAGGGTTGATCCCAGTACGCGAAATTGAAATGTTAACGAATTAAGAGTTAAAAACCAGCTTACGACGGACTCATTGTAAGCATAACGCATTCCGGCGTTGCCCGCCTTCCGAGGACAAAATAAAACAAACAAACGAGCCTATATTAAAAAAATATTACAACAACATGGTTATCACACAAAATAATAAAACAAAACTAAATTTCTCACCATTAAGTTGCTGACTGCATTGTACAAACATAATCTTGACCACGATAAGCACCAGCCACATTTTTGATCATTACGTTAGTAAGCCTTCTAGCAAACTGAAACGTTGTTTAAAGTGGCGGTACTTATGTACTTTCTGGTTGAACTAATCCTTTCATGTAATTCAGAGTGTTTTATATTAAGAAACGGTTCTGTGGCATTTCAAACTGACATTTACATCATTGTTAAAGGGATTTTTTTGCGGACATCCTGAATGTATGATGTCAATGTTTTACCCAATTTGATCGAAGATTGGTTTTCACTGCTTTGCAACTTGAACATACATTTTTTGTTACTTTTAAGCAGAAAAATATTAGTAAATCTGTTATATTTTTAAACAATGCGCAGAAATTAAGCATAAAGATATGACGCAATTAATATGTCACGTTTGTACAGCAATCGTAGAAGTTTATAGTTTTTTTGCAAAAAAGGGTGCTTAGTCAAACATGAAAAAGCACAAACCATAACAATCAGAAATTAAATGCGTTTTTCAATAAAAAAAGTAGTGAAGAGATCTTTGTTAAATTATTTTAAATCGTTTAAAGCTTTGTTGAAAAGCATTAAATCTCTCAGCTCTTTCAGACCCAATTTCTCGTTGATGTGACGATAGAAAAATTCTGGTGCTTCGGATTTAAGCGATTTGAGAAACGAGAGAGTCTCGCCATCCAGTTTCTTGTAAGTTGATCTAGTTAACCATAAAGATCATATTATCAATTGAATGATACCGGGCTCGAAAACAAACATAAAACAAATACACAGCTTCACTATAATCTCGACTACATGGAGAGACTGCTTAAACGTTTGCACCATATAGTATTCGATACGCAATCATTGCTGTATGTAGACATATGTTTTTTTATTGTATATACCCAGGGTTGCCATACCGTCCTTATTTCTAAGATTTGTCCTTATTCTGTCTTAAAAAAGTTGGTTGTTTTTGTTTCTGGCCAAAATTTTGCAAATGATATGCCATGGCTCGTATAAAGACAAAGATTTGTTCAAAAACGTTTGTTTCATTTAAAACTTTAATTTTTCGGTTGTCCTTATTTTTGGTTTCAAGTCGATGGCAACCGGGGGGGGGGAACCAGCCACATTTTTGATCATTACCTTAGTAAAGCTTCTAGCAAACTGAAACGTTGTTTAAAGGGTCAGTACTTATGTACTTTCTGGTTGAACTAATCCTTTCATATAATTCCGAGTGTTTAATATTAAGAAAAGGTTCTATGGCATTTCAAACTGACATTTACGTCATTGTTAAAGGGAGTTTTTTGCGGATATCCTTGATTTGAAAGCATGGATGTCTATATTTTGCCCAATTTGATCGAAGAATGGTTTTCACTGTTTTTCAACTTAATGCTTAGAGTTTTTTGTAAGTTAAATGCAGCAATGTTTTTTCCCAATATTCGTAAAACTTAAATCTCTTATATTTTCAAACTATGCGCAAAAATAAAGCATACAAACATTTCGCAATTAATATATCACATTAAGCGATAACATGTACAGCAATCGTATAAATATGTTTATTTTATTTCTTAAGCAAAGACTTAAAAAAGGTTGTTAAACAGTGTTTTATTTTTTTTTAATTGTCAAACATGAGAAAGTACAAAACCTAACTTTAAAATCTTAAATGTGATTTTCCGACAAATAAAAGTGAGATCTTTGGGGGGGGGGGGGGGGGGGGGGGGGGGGGGGGGGGGGGGGGGGGGGGGGGGGGGGGGGGGGGGGGGGGGGGGGGGGGGGGGGGGGGGGGGGTAAATTAGTTTAAATCGTTTAAAGCATTGGTGAATAGCATGACATCTTTTGATTCTTCCACACCCAATTTCTCGTTAATGTGACGATAGAAAAATTCTGGTGCTTCGGATTTAAGCGATTTGAGGAACGAGAGAGTCTCGCCATCCAGTTTCGTGTAAGTTGATCTATTTAACAATAAAGATTGTATAATAACACATTAATATCAATTGAGTAACACCTGCATCTGAAACAACACAAACAAATACACAACTACATGGAGAGACTGCCTAAACGTCTGCAAAAATAATATTCGCTACGCACTCTATGGCAGTTTGATTTTTCAAAAACAAACATTGCTCTGTGTAATTATGATTATTGTTTTTAGTTATCGTACTGTGAGCTTTCAATCATACATTTACGTATATCGAAGTACTAAGTTGGACATCAAAAGAAAATCTAAGTGTTCTTTGCATGATAAAGCCCCTACATCTACAATTCAGCTTTTATTTCGGTTGATTAACATAAATTTTAGGCCATTGTGGTTCTGTGCATGCAAAGGTGACATATTAATTTTAAACTGAAAAATCATTTGAAACAAAATAAAAATGGCATGGCTGTGTTTAAACGGTGGGTCGAGATTTTACCCTAGTCTCTCGCCAAATAAACGAAAAATGGACATTGGATCTTTGATCACCTTTAAAACTAGTAGCATTTCGATTGCATTTTATATAACACCACAACAAATGGAATTTTTATTCCAATTGAAAGCCAGATCAAATCAATCAAAATACCATGCAAAGTAATTTTCGGTCACAAATACACTAAACTAAAAAAAATAATAATTTGAGCAAATAAACTTTTTAATTTCTTCAATTGGCTGTTTTTAAACCGGCAGATTTTCTTTCTGTGCATTACTCAAAGCTTACTGTTTTAGTCCGTGTCGTTTTGCCCATTCTTGAACCTCTTCTCGTGTCCACGAATTTGGGGAATTTTTGTGTACATCAACTGTTGTACCGTCTACTTGGGTCTAATTTAAGACATTACCTTATCGTTAAATTTTTTATTACAAATACGTGTCTAAATTACCCAGGTCCTAGAGTTGAAAGTAAAACATTATAGTAAATATATTTTATTCTCAGAAAAGGCTGTAGTGTGTACCCTTCTTGTATTTTTCAGTCAATGCAAGTCCATGGTGCTTTAAAATGAACAATTTTGTTTGGAATTTGTTAGATATAATTTGTAAAAAAGTTTGGTAAGAAATAATTTAACAGAAGATAAGTAGCATGTACCTGTGAAGAAATTTCTCCTCTAGCTTTCTTTCCCCTGTCGCCCAGTTCCCTTACAAGTTTTGGCATCACACTTGGTACGTCACTAAGCTGTGTGACGTCATAAAATAACTTAGAACCCAAAATCAACCCTGAACAAAGAGAATTTTTCGTCGGTTGACTTGACGATTAATAGAAATCTTACCTAGCCAGCCGTTCGGAGAATATCCAGGCTCCACTCTTATGGGAATTATATCTTTTTGCAGTTTTTGAGCGTAGTCGCATTCCATTCTAAAAGAAAACAGCTTGTGTGTGTTAAGAGGTACTACATTAACGATACGTTTTTGCGAGAAAGCTGTTTTGGCTGGCAACATGGTTCGTTTTCAATCATTCACCACAGAGTTGTAAACGGGCCTGAAACTGGAGCCCGAATCCGAAAGTATAAGCCCGAAACCTGACACGATCACGAATCGTTTTTGGGAGGCCCGTTTAGGCCCGAAAGTTTGATTGAAAGGCGTATACATTAAAACTTTGGAAAAGACCAAGACAACCAACACACAAGACAATTGGCCCTAAACGAGTTTTAGGTCTATTTGACAATAGGTCAGGTTGAGCAACTGGCAATTTAGCTAGTTGCATTTATTTAAATAAATACTAACATAGTGTGTAAAGTCAGGCCCGAATCAAGCCGTTCTTTGGAAAATCCAAGCCCTAACCCGGCCCGACTGGCAACTCTGATTCACCATGCATTATTGTGACTTCAGCCCCCCCCCCCCCCCCCCCCCCCCCCCCCCCCCCCCCCCCCCCCCCCCCCCCCCCCCCCCCCCCCCCCCAACAGCTGATTCTTCAACTGCCGCTGCCATCGCTGGATGGAGGTCTCCCACCATTTGATCAACATCCATCCAAACATTGTAACCGTGAGATTCAAGGTGGGTTTTGATCTAAGTAAATTTTAGTAATGGGACAAAGTTTTCTAGTTTTCAGAAATGCAGTATGGTCTGCTGTAGTCTACTGGGGATGTTCAACGTATAATAACTTAACCAGTTTAATAAATTATAAAACATATTTTCATTTCAATGTAAAAAATAACCTACCAAAACAAAGAAAAACACTGGGCAAAACTTTGCACAACTACATTGAAACAAAATGCCCAAAACTCCACAAAGACTGTAGAATTAGCATAAGGTTAAAAATTAATTGGAACATTTTTATTTAGTGCTTTTATTGCCTTCAGTAAAAACGACTACATTGTGGGGATGTTAAGGTACATTGATTTGCCTCGTGGTAGAGGACTGACGTAGACTCTTTAGTGTACAAATATATAACGTTTGTTAATTTAAAACAATTGCAAAAACAGGCACCCAACCAAACAAAGTTAGGACATTGGGTGATTAATTTTCAAATTCTTATCAAACTACCTGCGATTTTACAACAAAAAACGTGAATTTTGCAGCGTTTACAACATGTTTATGTTTTTAGGGGTTTAAGAAATGACCCCAAACGTAAAATGTTTTCACAGTTTTGCGATATAAACAGACAATCATATGCTTCCAATCACTGCCTAACGTCATGAGCGTTAAATGTTTCTTGTTGTCAAAGACGTTGTAAAGCGCTTGGCGTAAACGTAATCACGTGATTAGATGCGTAACAAGTGTTGTTGCAAGTGCACCAATTGTTAATTATGCCTCCAATGCACCATCGTCGTTAAATGCACCACAAACTCGTGACCTGGCGATATTGCGTTGTATGGTATAGCGTCGAGCCCCCCCCCCCCCCCCCCCCCCCCCCCCCCCCCCCCCCCTTACCAACGGCGAGAGCACACATTTATATCAGTTCCAATTACCCGATAGAAACGGAAAAAATGGATTCGAATCCAAAGGATTCGATATTCTACTTTGAACATCCCTATGTCTTACATTCGATCAGTGCCTCAGGTACGAAGAAAATTTTGAAATCAACTGGTAAAATACACTGTCGTTCTAACTGGTGATGCACCGAAGCTTCGGTTGGCCAAAACATTTTAGCCGATTATGCTGTTTTTCAATGTTTCGATTTTGGCCCGAACTTTTTTAAACTTCGCCCGAAACCAAACGCTTTGATTGCTTCAAATTGGTGCCATATCGCCAATATGAAACATCATGAATTAACTAATAGTTGCATCTAAAAAATAGAAGCCACGTTTTCTGCAACCTATTAAAAGTTTAGTAAAGCTTCAGCATTGTGAGAGTGATTTTGGTTTTCTCATAATTGAGTTCACTTGCATCAATAACACAAGGTTTAGTTGAAAACATTGATCATAATAGGGATTTAAAATTCATCCTGATTTCATACGCAAAAAAACATGTAGTCTAAAGTTTGTTTGGTAAATAACCGCTTGTCTAAACAAAAAACACCCCATTCGTGGTTGGAAAATGGTTGGAAAAGAAATAACCTCTTTTATTAAAGTTTAGTGGGCCCAGGAATAGCTGAGCATCACATGGGGGGTCTTCCTATTTTGACCTGTTGTTTCTCCAAGCGGTTGAGTCGCCTTTAAAAAAAGATTCCGCATGTAAATTAGTCTATCGGGCAGGGTGGGGGGACGTAAGTTTCACTTACCGAACTAGCGACGCCAACACTCGATTCTGATTGGTTCTTAAGTATCCACAATACACCGGACGCGGCTTCTCGTAGCTGCCTATTGGTAAATACCGTTTAAAAATATTATACTGCTGCTCTATACTTATTTCTATTAATCGGCAGTTATACTTTATTATATTTTTGCGGCACAGGTTCTTATGTGATGGCAATGCGGCGTTTGTAAAATGTGTAGTAGGATAGATTTTCAAACATTTCAAGACACTACATCCAACCTGCGGTGAAAATTTTACTCTTTGTGTTTTGTTAGGTACTTGTTATTTGAGAATATTCAAGTAAATAGGCTCATTTTCGTTGTGTTGGTATACTGTGTAGGGTGCAATTAAGGAGTACATTGCGTTGTGACAAAACTATATTTTGCCATTAGCGAAATGTAAGACTCTTTTGAGGTTAAAATATTTAAAGACTCTTGTCGTGAAATGAAAATAATTTTACACCTATCTCCGTGGCTTTTTAACTCTTTAAGTTTCCTAATAAGGTTTTCTTCGTCGTTAATTTTTTTGTTGTTTTCTTTGACGAACGACAAGGCCCAGATGCAGTTAACAGCTATAGTTTGCTCTTCCACATCACCTGCAAATGAAAAAAAAACATTTTAATAAATGAGTTTCGTTTTTACTTGCTTATCAAGTTTTCATTGTTTACCTTTTGCAATTAGCTGCATCAGGTAAGGCAGCGCTCCACTTTGTAAGATGAGCTTGCTGTTCTTGTTGCCCCCCCCCCCCCCCCCCCCCCCCCCCCCCCCCCCCCCCCCCCCCCCCCCCCCCCCCCCCCCCCCCCTTGCGAGTTTCGTCAAACCAAGAGCAAGTTCTTTTGCTGACGAGCCAGCGTCTGAGCGCATCTCAAAGCGGTGCAAAGCGTTATTCAAGTCCTGAGAACAAAACGAGTCGAAAAGTTATGCACCCTGCTCTGGCGCTGTGACTGGTTTTGTAGGGGTTTGGTAGAGCTTGTTACTTCAAAAAGCATGTTCCTGGGCCACGCCGACATATACCTATCAGTAAAAAAACACCCAAACAAATAAGCACAAAAGTTCGATGTGTGAGTTAAAAAAAAATACGCTAAGCCAATACACATAGAACTGAACAGATTCTAAACATCCACGCTTTGTAGGCGAAATCCTTTCGGTGTTTTATTTTTTCCGTATTTTTGCACACAAATCGCCTATTCTGATATAAAACGTTTGTTACTTTAAACACCGGGTTGCACATCATTCTTATGCTCGTGCAAAATTACGCCCGAACTTTTCAAAAAGTTTTATCTTGAATTGTTTCGTCATACCTATAACAAAATCGATTATGCGTTTACCATTAAACTAGTCTCCAGGGAATTGCTGCAAGTGCAAAGGGCGCATTATATTAAAAAAATTCTTACAATGTCAAAGCTAAAACATGACTTATGAAATATTGGGTCAGATGACGTTTGCCTCGCATTAACCGGCTGATGGAAAAGCAAGCAATTACAGATCGCGCATTGGTGCGCTGAGCATTCGTTGCACTACACTTTTCAATTCAGAATGCAACAGTCTGATTGAAAATACTTCTTTCTAAGCATTGGTGGTACGCGGGGACGATGCTTAAAATTAAAGTGGTACGCAACCTCAAAAACTGGGTACCGGGCCAACCCAAGAGCGCATAAAGTGGCTAAATAAAGTGGAATTTGTATCACGGCTAAACGATTTGCGACTTAACTTTATGTGTTGGCGAGTGTCACAAAAAGCAATTTGACAAACGAACTTCGTAATGCCTTGAAACAAATTCAAGCAATACCTCTACGATATAGTTGATGATCGCATCGTCCGTTTCAATGGCGTCATTGTCGTCTTTGTCACTTATGTGTGCAAGGGTGAGCATACTGAACGCAGACAACTTCATATTGTCGCCGTTGACCTGAATTAGCAAAGTTTACAGTGGCGTACTCGTATGTAAGTTGACGCCAACTACTAGGGACTTATTTGCAATTGCAAAGCGAAACATTTGTCAGCCAGCGTTTCGATCAAAATATTTAACCCGCTACGTCGAAAGGGTATCGTCTCTGAAAATAAATTGCTAGATATTACTTAACGTTATTGTTTAATTTTCTTAATGAAAACATACGTAACTAATCGCATACTTAAAGATTGTGTAGTTGTGATAACTTACCCAAACTTCTTTCGTGTTTTCGGCGAACCACCCTATCAATTCCACCGCTCCGGTTTCTTTGTAATATTTCGTGTTATTGCTGGGTATTGAGCAGTTGTAGAGGATGATTATCACTTGCAACACGATAACGACTTGTGTCTGTATACATAATGTGTTCGCAAAACAGCGAAAACAAACGCTTTCTTTTTAGTATTTTATAGCACCAAGATTATAAAATGGGATGCGGCGCCCCCTGCCCCCCCCCCCCCCCCCCCCCCCCCCCCCCCCCCCCCCCCCCCCCCCCCCCCCCCCCCCCCCCCCCCCCCCCCCCCCCCCCCACATTGTACTTTGATATAATATCGTGTCTTTTTTAATTTGTGAAAAAAATCGCCCAATACAAATTTTACCATATGGATCAGTACATTGTTATGGCAAGTTTTCATTTTTTTGTGCATCTCTTACAAGCACAAAAATGTAACAATCGTGCCTTTTACTACGCTTTGACGAAACCGCCTTGTTAAAAAAAAAAAACCTCGTCTTGTGTAAATGTTTCTTTAAACAGTCGCAGATATTGCAGAAGATTCAAAAGTAGTTCGGATTTTGCTATTGACTCGGCAAAGAGAGAACTCGCGTCGCTGTAATTTATGCAAACGTCGGACAATTTCTGGAAGTTTTTTATATCCTCTCTGCAACGGAATGAAACAGACTGTAACTTTAAAACACACAATTCATGTACCAGATGTCCAATTTTTTATGTCAAAACACACACACACACTAATGGTTTATAACCATTGTGGCATAAATTTTTTTAATTTTTTATCCTGATGCGCTTACTTTTGATTCGTTTGTGGTTAATCATGGGTCCCCTTCCCTGAAGGGGCACATATTGTGTTTGTTTGTATTTTTTTCTTTTTTCTATCTAACGCTGGTTTGGTAAAGAAAGAGTGCTTCAAATTTATTCGAATTTGGTNGAAAGAGTGCTTCAAATTTATTCAAATTTGGACACATCTTAGTTATTAATTCAAACTTGATCCTCCAGAAGTTTGACCCCGAATTACCCAACGGTTCACCCACAGGCCCCCGAAACGTAACATTTTTAACGCTGGTTTATATCGCTCGAGTGGTAAAGAAAGAGTGCTTCAAATTTGGACTCATGTTAGTTATTAATCCAAACTTGATCTTCCAGATGTTTGACCCCGGATTACCCAGCGGTTCACCCACAGGCCCCCGAAACGTAAATTTTTAACGCTGGTTTTTGTCGCTCGTGTGGTAAAGAAAGAGTGTTTTAAATTTGGACATATGTTAGTTGTTAATCTGAACTTGATCATCCAGAAGTTTGACCCCGAATGACCCAGCGGTTTACCCACAGGCCCCCGAAACGTAAATGTGTCTAATATTTTTTTCGTTCTTTTTTAATGTTTTTGTAATTATATGACAAGAATAGTGCAAAAAGAATACGAACAAATTTTTTTTATTGTTGGGGTAATGCTTTCTAAAATTTGTCCTTACAAATTTAAAAATCACCGCAACATTTGTTTACCGTAAATCCGCACAAACACGCGTGTGGGGACCCATTCGTTTTTGTTTACAAAAACAATCATATGTGTGGATCAAATGATGTGTATAGTAAATTGGTAAATAGCATATAGAATGTATAAAATGGAAGTATATCAGAAAGCCACCATTCTAGTTCCGTGTAGCATTTTAATCGCCTAAATCGTCTCCATTTCGACTGTGGGAGACAGATAGAATGTTTAGAAGTTGATAAAATCATACACATCATAATGTGGTACAATAAAATAGTTTGACAAATTTTCATTCTTAATACCTACTCGTTAAACGAGGAGTCTTCCGTTATTTTCTGTGAGTAAATATCGAAATAGGCTTTAAACAACTCCGCAGCACCACAACGTGCCATGCAATCGCCAACACCTTTCCGATTTTTCTGCACAAAAACAACAATAAAACCTTACTTTGTATGTAAAAAGAATTAAATGCCCATTGCAAATTATTGTGTGTCGTTATAACAAGTTATGAAAATGAATTTAGCTTACACCAGACCAGTGAACACCTTCTTGTCTACGCCCCTATGAAAACCCAACCAGTTCTCCCTTCCCCCTGTTATATTTTCCGCAAAGCAACTATTCCATCTTCGTACTCCATAGGAGGGAAGTGTACCCAGGTTAAGAACCACTGCAATAAACTTGTTAGTTGCGCACTAATTGCATATAGAAAAGATAAACCAAATTTGATCTATTTTGACATTAGCCAACAAACATTTAAAACCAAACAAAATACGATACCTGTAGCTTATTGGTACAATTGTAGTCTAGTATCACTCCAAGAAGATTTTGCGTATTTTCTCCCATGGTTCCATTTTCGACGTCAGTAACTACGTCACACTTTGCTTGTTGAAGTTTCCGCTTGAACCAAGATGGAGTTTCTGGTTGACACAAAAAACACAAGTTTAATTTTTGAGCTTTCACTTTGATTTAATTGGAGATGCACCGAAGTTTCAGTATAATGCCTATGAACTTTCAACTTCGCCAATCTATGACATCAAAAGTTAACTAACTGATTTACCCATAAAACACGAGCCGCGTTGTCTTCAAATTATTGGATGTTTTGTTCACCTTACATATTATAAAAAGTGTTTTTAATAATGGAGTGGTATAAATAATTTCATTTGCATGCATCGACAACGCAAGGTTCAATTAAAAACATCAGTCAGAAAGGAAACGTCAGGTTCGACCCGAACCTTTCAAAATTTGTGTTAGAAAAAAGGAAACTACTGATCTATTGCAAAAAACATTTGATAAGTGTGAGATTTACCAGGCCTAATGAAATTTTAGTATCGCACGTCTGTCAACATGTTACCATCAACAACTTACCGCCACCCAAAGAAGCATCTTCTTCAGTATCGGAGTCATCTTCAGTATCGGAGTCATCTTTAGTATCGGAGTCATCTTTAGTATCGGAGTCATCTTCCAGTATCGGAGTCATCTTCATTCAGTTCCTTGACAAAAACCAATGATGCCGCACAGCCCATTATATACTGCTAGCTGATGTAACTCCAAGAGATTGAGTATTTTGTCGCGTTTGAGATGTCTTGACTTATTTGTAATCCTTTTTTGGGTTGTTTTTTAGTCAGTAAAGATGCTTGCATAAGCGAAATATATTTGTTCTTTATACAAAAGCTTACTGATTTTAGCCTTGAAACAAACGTTTCAGAACTTTTGACTCCAAGCGAAAGCCTTTGTGAAAGAAGCGTTTTTTTTGTATTGAATCGTTCTTAGACCTAAGAATAAATGTTTCAACGATATTCTATTTTAATCTTTTAAGGTGGGTTAATTTTATCGCTTGGAAATTACAGCGCAGCAAGATTTCAGTAAAGTCAATAATGCCATCTTTGCTGGTGTCTAAATTCGCTACATATGTCGCACTTTATACACCTAGCCTTTCCGTCTCCTCATTCCACAAGTGAGTAGACCAATCTGCTTCTTAACAACAACTGATTTAAGGTTATTCCAACCTAACTCCCTTTAGCGTATCAGTTTTATAACCCAAGATTTAAATACCGTTTCTACATGGATTGTCTCAAGTGAACACTGTAGGCTACGTGTGAAAGCGAACAATAGTGGTGTACGTCGTAAGCAGCGTTTAAACGCGTCAAATTTCTACGTAAATTGTCTACTTGTACCAAGCTGAAACAAGTTGTTAGAAACCAGATACCTAGTTTGTCGCCAGAATCGTAGCCTACCCGCTCGATATCGAGGGGGGGGGGTTATCTACTTGTACCAAGCTGAAACAAGTTGTTAGAAACCAGATATCTATTTTGTTGCCGAGATCGTACAACCCGCTCGATATTGATAAAGGCTGTCTAGCAAACCTGGCTACTGTGAGTTCTTACGTTACTAGCTCCACCGACAAAGATTGGTTTTCACTGTTTTGCAACTTGAAACATGTAGTTTTTGTAAACTGTTGTAGCAATGTTTTTCCAGCGTGTTTTTAGCCAAAAATATTCGCAAAACTGTTATATTGTAGAACAATGCGCAAAATTAAAGCATGAAAAGTATGACTAAATACAAGTAGTTAAATTAAGCGATAACATGTACATCGGTCGTAGGCTATAAATGTGTTTATTTTATTTCTAAAGTAAAGACTTAAAAAGGTTGTTAAACAGTGTTTTATTTAAAAACAAATTGTCAAACATGAGAAATACAAAACATAATTTCAAATCTTAAATTTGTTTTTCCGAAAAAATATAAGTAAGATTTTGTTAAATTAGTTAAACTCGTTCAAAGCTTTGGTGAATAGCATGACTTCTTTTGATTCTTCCAGACCCAATTTCTCGTTAATGTGACGATAGAAAAATTCTGGTGCTTCGGA
>QLIY01002025.1:0-17816 GCA_003260075.1 Phallusia mammillata
GGACGTTTTTGCGCCATGGCAGTTAGGGGCTTGTTAACAGCCCTATGACGTCAGAAACATTAACAGTTGCTAAAAACACCTCTAGTGGTCAAAATTTTAAGCATTGGCGGATTAGGCTGGAATTTTGCGGTACTATGATTGAGTCATTGAGGTTTCATATTTTTTTAGTTTGTGTGTCGGACCCCATTAGTTACCCCACTTGCCCTCTAAAATGGGTGACCCTTTTAACAATGTTCAAATTGAATGAAAATTGGACAGCTTGAATTTGCTATTCATAGGTGTCCATTGTTTGTTTTACCCCATTATGCCAATATTTACTCCTTTTCTTTGAAAAAGAATGTTAAATAGGACATACTTCGCATGAATTTAAATTTATATAGTATTATTATTTAAGACCAGTGCCGATCACTGTGTTTACCTTACAACACCAGACTTTCTTATGGTTCTCTTGAAATGCATTATTTTCAACTTTGCATGTGTGGGGACCCATAAGTTTCTGCAGAAACAACTCGTATTAAAGATGATGGCTAATATGGGACCCAATACAAAATAAGCATAGGAAATATATTAATGTTTCAAAAAGGTTATAGTGTAAATGCAACAACAAAATGTGCTAAGCCGTCATTTTAGTTTGTTTTTTTTGTCAAGATGGATGAGAGCTGTCACTGTTTTTTTGTTGTATACATCTTTAAATCCCAGCTGCAGAAGTTATCAAGCCACAAACTTGGATCTTCAGAGAGTTGTTTTTCAAAAAAATGGATATTGCTTGATTGATTAGTTATTGCACAGTCTTCTGCGTATCCAAATTTTAGAGAGTTGGTGTGTGACATGCCATGAATGTAGATGCGGAAGAGGTTTTGAGCCAGCACTAATCCTTGAGGTACACCATTCTTAAGCTTTGTAACTTTACTTTTATCTTGCCCAACACAGATATTCATATAACAGGTGCCTGATATTTTAGACATTCGTGATTCTTAGCCTGTTCTTGCTTTAAACTGTTTGGGCCAATTTTAAAAGTGAACCATATCGCCAAATGGTGTATAAAAGATCTATGAATACTGCGCTGGTTCTGGATTTGTGACTGTGCTCGTTGGTGCACCATTTGTCTGAAATCCAGGTTGGTCAGTAAAAAAGTGCAGCATACCATTGGTCTATGATTGGCTGCCTCTGTCGGTTCCTATCCGGGTTTCAAAATGGCAATAACGGTAGCTAATTTCCAGGATTGAAGATTTTACGGTACGCAGCTCGCCTGTAAGAGCTGTTGCAACCATTTCAGCCTGTTTCTGATAAAGTTTGTTGGTATTCTTTTCGGACCTGTTTGTGGAAGTTGTGGTAATTTTTTTAGAAGTGTTCAGGTGTTGCGTCTTGTATGTGTGAAGTTTTCTACTGTTTTAATCCATTCAGCATGTCTTTCTTCATTAAATCCAGCAGTAAAGTTGCATTTTGGTTGCTTGGGTTTGCTGTAGAATTTTTCAAAGAGATATTGCTGTTTTAAGACCAGCAGGGAATGTATTTGGTTCTCCTTCCTCTTGGTATGCAGCTTTTGGCAGTATCAAAGGAATCTAGATGTTTTCATTTTTCGGGGGGTATCTGTTGGAATGTTTTTTTCAATAGCGAAAGCGAAATTTTGCGAGTTTGCTTTTCTAAAGTTCCATCTGTTTTTCAACAATGTAGAAAAGACTGGTAGTTTGATGCCAACACTGACAAGACTTGGTTCGGTGCTGGCTGTAAAGTCTGCCATTACTTCTCTTGCTACTTCTAGTGGAACCAAACAGTGATGGGGAGACTCGAGTCAGTGACTCGACTAACTTTTTTAGAAGACTTGACTTGACTCTAGTCTCAGTTGTGAAAAGACTCGACTTAACTTGGACTCGTCTTAGTAGAGACTCGACGCGGACTCGTTATTTCCCCCACAAAACGGAAATTTCTCATAATTAATAACCTGTTTAGTTGGCTTCCACCAAACAACAGCAGCAATTTACTGTGCTATGCGAAGTTATTTTTGTTTATTTTTAATGTAATGAACTAGATGCTACATGCACAAACTTTCTTACGCTGACATTAAGCATTGTACTTATAGCTTGGGTTAAGGTAATTGAATGCAGTACATGCCAAGGTGAAGTATTTGCTTTTAAGCGTGTATATTACTGAACAAACGCTCAAGCGCATGCAGTAAAATATGAATTTTTGGCCCCCCCCCCTGAAAAACTCCTTTGAACAGATTGACGTTCTTTTCCACGCAGTTTAATAAGTGTCAATTAACGTGTTTCATTAAAGTTGACCCTACTCTAAGAAAGTAACGTTGATGGGATATGTTCACTGTAATAAAACAGTGTCCGTTTTTAAGGTGAAGAAGTCATGATGAACTATTCAAATAGATTAACTATCTTGAACCTTTCCTTGCAAAAACTTTTTGGGACTTGCCTTGACTCGAACCGCTAATGACTTGACTCGAACCTCATTTGACTTGACTCGACTTGAGACTCGAACCCCTTGTGACTCGACTTGGGACTCGAACCTTTACTGACTTGACTTGAGACTCGACTGATAGGACTCATTACCCAACCCTGGAACCAAATGTACGTATTTGGATGCAAGGCACAGGTCTGGGTTATATTCTTTTTTCCAACGAACAGAGGGAGAAGTTCCTTCAGATTAAATAATATACTGTTTGTAACAGGGAAGTACTGGATTAGGCCAGTCTGTATGCAGTGGTTTGTATACATAGGAAAAATAGAGGTCACAAAGTTTGATTGTGGATATTTGGATGTTGTTTGATGGTGAAGTATATTTGTTGTGATAAAGTTTTGAGACAAGTGTACATGTAGGTAATAGACTTCTCAATGGTGCTGCTTTATTTGTGGTGTACATTTTTTGAAGTAGAACTACACCTGGTGTTGTTGTAGGAGGCCAGACAAGTATTTACACTTTGGCATTCAGCTGCTTCAATATATAGTGACAGAATTGTAAATTGTTTTCCAAGTTTTATTGATGAAACATACAAAGCCCAGCAACCTTTTTTGAACCCACTGGACTTGTATCGGTGGGAGTCGAGACATGTTTTGACTGGGCCACAGCCAATCCAGGATGATGTGGATGTTTAGTTGTCTTGGTCATAGGGTAATGATGTGTGCTCGGGAGAGTTGACAGGTTTGGACCCGGTCTTAGTTGGATGTTTCTTAAGACCCTACACCGGTAACAAGGTGCCAAGTGTCTCGAAGGCGTCTGTTTGCGTTTTACTCTTTGGGGGCTAACAGGGTAACAGCAGGGGCTATCAGTTCACACTAACCAGATTTACCATCTTCAAAAGTTTCATCCAAATCCATCAAATATTTCATGCCAAAAGTGCATGGACAAACTTTATCGGAGAAAAAAAGAAAAAACAAAGGGAAATAAAGGTGTGTCCCATAAAAATGAAACATAACAAAAAATATTTATACCTGCAATTTGAAGATTTTTGAGTTAATAACTCAGGTGGCACATAATCAGCAGTGCCTACAAATGACATGGTTTTGCCCTCTGCAAAATAAATTGTAATCTATAAAGGTTGTTGTTATGCAGCAGTTAGTTATGTACAAGCATATGCTATTTTGAACTAGGTTAAAACTAACATCGTTTTTTTAACACTCTCAGTGTGGTTAGCGTATATCTTGTCAAAAGATGTTTTGCATTGAGTGCGGATTGACATAAATTTAGATCAAAAGTTATTGATTACAAATGCGGCTGCCCATTAATGTACGTAGAGACTAAACAGCCCATGCGGGCAACGCTTGGCTGGCATTAAACTTGATTATGTGAAACTGACTGTTGTTGCAAAGGTTTGAGGAAGTTATAATGATCAAATTGCTATGGGCTCCATCACACCCGAAAAAACCTTAAAAATGTTGTTTGTTTTGGACATGGCATACTCAATAAAAGCATTACTTTCACTATAATTTATTAAGGGTACCATTAAGGACTTGCAGCAGACAAGACAATGCAATCATGCACAATAATTGAAACAATCAACAAAAGCACGTACTAAACAGATGTTTGCATGATTAATAGCCACACTGAAATTGTTAAAAAACCCAGGGGCAAGTAACATTAAGCTTTTTTTACACTAATATTGTGTTTTTAAAAATCAGTGAACACATACCATCACTTTCACAATGAGATTTGTCATGACAGTACTTGGCTGTTCCAAAATCAGTTATTTGAATGTGCATATTTTCAGTTAGCAGAATGTTTTCGGGCTTGAGGTCTCTAACAAATTCACAAACGGTAAATATTTAAAATTATTAAGTAAAGAGTACTAACCTGTGTATAATTTTAACTTTAAACAAGTACTCCAAGGCAGTCAGGAGCTCAGCAGCATAAAACTTTGCACATTTTACAGGCAAGTAATTGTTTGCCTCGATTAATGATAACAAATCCCCATTAGTTGCAAAGCTAAGAACAAAATCTTTGTTCATTAATGTTAAAGAATTTGCTAAAAACCATATTTGCGTTGAGTCATTTTGGAGATACAATATACCATGATTAATAAGTATGTCTTCAGGAAGAGTCTGTGTTCAAATAATCCAGTTACACAACATGTTTAGATGCAGGCGATTTGTTGTGCTTAATTTTTATGTGTGCCAACCAAACAGTAACTAGAAAGGTGGCTTTCCTATATTCTTTCATTTTATATCCATTACCTAATTACCTTTATGTCATATAAAGTAGTAAAAAAACAGAAAAAGTACTTTCATTTTAATCTTTCAACTGACTCGATATTGTTGTCCAAGGTCAGTTTACAAACACAAATTTTCCTAGAAGACTTTAACAATTGTATCAGAAGCGCTATAAATTAAGAAGCCATTTGCTACAAAGGTAAACAGCAAATTGTTTTTAATTTTCTTTCGCAAAACAGATACCATTGACCTGCAGACGCGGAACAACCGTTTAATGACCGTTTGACACATTTTTCAATAGCATGCAGTCCTTGGTGTTAAAAAATAACGTTTTGTTCTGTTTTACACATGACTTATGCGTTGTTTCTCGAGTTTATTTAAAAATAAAGCAGCACATTGTAAAAAAACAAGTAGCCCTACAGTGACCCTGGAATGCAGCGGCAAGCTGTGTTGACCATTTATTGTGGCTTTCGGAGATGTCAAGTTCATTTTGTAACCTTTATGTTGACCAACAACATTTTGCCTGACATATACGAAGTAAAAGTTGATTTTTATTCATCTGAAAAGACTGACTATTAAAACGTCTATACATGCTTCAAGCAGAGACCACTCACTCTGCATTGTACAGCCGGAATTGTACATCAGTGATTCACTCCCAAGGAATCCACTACAAACAATTGTTTAAAATTTCAGCACATTAGTGCTTGTATTTTGGACATTAGGGCCGCTAAACCAAAAACACATCTTTTGGGGTTAAGGGGTGAATCTAACTAAAAGTTACAAAATATATACTTTACAATGCACAAACTAACAAAATATGAAAAATAAGAGCTAGATTGTGTATTTTAGTATGTACCGCCATTTTACAATTTTCACTTTTTGTGGGCCTCTGGGTGAACCGCTGCGCCATTTGGGGCAGACTTAACGTGGATTAAAATTTGATAAATACCTAACATGTGTGTAAATTCAAATTTGTTTCCAATATGTAAAGCACTCATTTATGACTAAACATGTTGAACAAACTATAGTTAGACAGAAGAAAAAAAACAAAAAATATTTGACCATGTGGTTTTGACTATACTAGACGCGTTCGGTGTTATTGAAATGTCAGAATACCCCCCCCCCAAGAGCTCTATAAACTTGATATTATGCCTGGCAGCAATAGCTTATATAGTGGTTTTGACTAGTTACATTTCAAAGACGTTTGTAAAATGAAGTGTGTAAAATAAATATTTCAATTAAAAATTTGCTGTGGTCTAGCAAACTGATACAAAGGGCCAATTAAAATTGTGTTATTTGTAGGAATGTTCAAAGTAGAATAATTTGGTATTCTAGAACAATTGTTTCAAATCTAGAATATTGAATAGATTCTGATATTATTTTTGACTGTACAATCATCTTGGCAACAATGAAAGTAGACCAGTTTAATACATTCCCAAAAATCCACAAAGACAAAAGAATTAGCATAAAGTTAAAAACTAATTATAAAATTTTTATTTAGTGATTTTTAGAGTAACTATGCGATAAGAATGCTGAGGTAGCTTGATAGTCTGTTGGAAAATGACTGACATAGACTCCCTTGTACAAATATATGACATTGTTTAACTTAAACAATTGAACAAACAGGCACCCTAGCAAACAAAGTTGGGACATTGAGTGATTAATTTTCAAATCCCAGTAAAACTACCTGTGATAACACAAGGCATGAGCTTTGCAGCGTTTACTCACTACATTTTCATGTTTCTATGGGGTTCCGAAATGCCCCAACTGTTATATGTTTACCACCTTCGTTATAGTGCTCACTGATTTGATGGCAAGAAGTCCTTTGCTGTGTTTTGCAACTGGTACAATGATCTGCTGCCGATGCAGAAGGTGTAATGCGTGTGTTTACATTTTTACCAACAACAAGAGCACACTATTAAATTACCCGATATAAATAGCAAAAATGGATTCGAATCCAAAAGACAATAGTACAGTTTTGCGAATTTTATGTTTCAAGACTGAGAGACACAAAAACAGGCAAAGGATACATAAGCGTTTTTCATCTTCAAAACTCCAATGCAATTTGACAAAAAATGGATGGTCAAGTAGCTGAATTATTTTTTGTTCCTTTTTAATTTGTTGAATTTTTGTAGAGTTTTCCAGTTTGTTTTTTTCCAAGATTTTAACTACAAGACAGAAACATGTATGTTTTACCAACAAATGAACAAAAAAACATACTGTCAAATAAATAAAAATTTGGTACTTGCAAATTTTCCGCCACATGAAACTTCTGTTCCAAGAACCACCTGCAACATGAAACTTTTTTTCTCATACAACATGTAAATATAAAATTGAAAAAAAATAGTCGTCATAAAATAGTGCACTAATTTTAGTGTTAAATATAATACTGTGTTATATAATGCTGTTGCCTGAAATCTGCAAAGAAAAAAATTGGCTCAAATGCATCCAGTCAACTTAATCAGGAACTAGGGGGAAAGGGGTATACAAGCACTTAATGTGAAGCGGCAGGTCATGAGTTACTGTTGTAAAAAAGAAATTAACAAATTTGGTGTGAAAGCCAAAAAATGGTGGTTTTAGCCTAGTTTAACTCTAAAATTAGTTATTGGGCGAAAAATTTTTATCATGTGATCGAGTTAAAAGATTCTGTCCTTTTACAGTATGGCCCCTTTTGAGGTTATTCCTTGGGGCAAACTAGAAGTGAACGCATTGCAATGACTTGTACATTTTTTTAAGTCTACAAATCCCCCCTTTTTTGGTTTTCGGTTGTATGCTTGAAAAAATGGATCCGTGTTTTTTATATGCTGTGATACACCTAAATTTTACAAGTCTTTCTTCTTTGTCATTGTCAGGATGTTTGCATGTGTCCCAAGAACGGCAAGAGTGCTACCGTATTTACTCGATTGTAAGCCGCAGCTTATATTGTTTTTTAGCTGCCGTTTGTGCGGCTTTATATTTTTATTTTAAAACCGAAATTATTTCTTCACCTCCAACGTTTTAAATTATTTGGGGTTCAAAACATGCATGCATGTACATATTTTTCGTCGATATACGTTCTGTTGGGTACAGTTATCAACGTAACTAACAAATATGGGTTAATGGTTGTGCTATGTAACAACAGAAAGATGTATTAAGAAGCAATAGTATCAAAAATTCCAGCGTGCGGCTTACAATCGAGGGCAGCTTACATTATTTTTTTAACACCTCAACATGCGGCTTACAATCGAGTAAATACGGTATCTATACCACTATTTTACCCACACATGAAACCACATACAGGCCAACCAAACTAAATATTTTAAGACAACATGTTGAGGTGAATTCAATTCATTTAAGAGGAAGCTTGGCAAAGGTAAATAACCCACTGATTTTAAGATTATAAGATTAACAACATCATAATGGTTGATTAGGAAATTGTTGTTTATACTGTTACTTAGGTTTGAATATGACATTTACAACAACTGTCCGTATTGCATTTCAATTTATTGCAAAGTAAAAAAGTAGCAGTTTTTTATATAACATTGCTATTTAAGTTAAAAGTGACCAGTAAATAGACTCAAACAAGCTATAGCGAGTATACAAATATCCAGGGTTACCATCGACTTGAAACCAAAAATAAGGACAACCGAAAAATTAAATTTTTATGCGAAACGAAACAAACGTTTTTGAACAAATCTTAGCATTTATACGAGCCATGACATAATATTCGTGAAATTTTGGCCAGAAACAATCTGTTCCAGCAACTCGTTGTTCGTATAAAATACTAAGTGCATCTCACAACAGGCCGGGTCTAGGTTCACTTCTACTTGTAGCAGGGATTTGACTATAGTAATTGTTGAAAATAAGACAAAATAAGGACTACAGTCAAAAATAAGGACATTTCTTAGAAATAAGGACAATGAACTTTTCTAAGACATAGCCCTTCAAAATAAGGACAAATCTTAGAAATAAGGACGGTATGGCAACCCTGCAAATATCACTGCTTTCTGCAGCCAAAATGTTGAGTGCAGTTCTACTGAATTAACTTCACATTGAGTATACTATAGGATTGGAAATTCCGCGAACCCATATAGGACACAAATGCAGAACAAAAGCTTTGAACCACAAACTAAACAAAAATTTGGCACAAAATACCGCAAATTTATATTAATAGTTTTAAACTACTGTCTATAACAGTGGTTCTTAACATTTTTTGTCCACGCCCCCCTAAGATGTTTGTCCGGCACCTGATGCCCCCTGCAACAGGCAAAAAACCGGTCACATCTAAAACTGCGGGCCCACTTGGCCTATTATTTTATTTTTAAAAAATCACTGAAAAATATTCAAACATATGGCAAAAAAGGTTCAAATCGCATCATTTACCTTATTACAAGCAGTAAATAACTTAATCAGGTAATGTGGGAGTGTAGTTATGACGTCACAAGCGCATTTCATTTTGATTGTTGTTTTGAATTTGAGTATCATGATAAAGAACCTGCCGCTTTACATCAAGTGCTTACCAAAAAAAGGCGGGACTAATTTGAACGTGATTTTGATTAACTGGATGTACGATTTCCATTTAAGTTTCACAGTCCATTTTTTTACTTAAAAGAAAAAAAAAAGTTAATTAGGTGACAAAAGCCACTTCAAAAACCATAAATAATATTAACCACTACCACGTTTAGGTCTAAAGCAGAGGCGGGCAACTTCCCCAGTCGGCGGGCCTGATATGGGAAAATGAAGTACTTGGCGGGCCGGATTCCTGAATCGATACATTAATCGCGTATTTATCCAGTGATTTAAAACGGATTTTTGACCACCTAAACCAAATACAATCAAGAACGTCACAATTACAATACAGTCCAAACAATCTAACTGATANAGACTGTGGCCGCCGGCCACATTATCATGTAAGACCGGATACTGTCTGCGGGCCGCTTAAAATTCCGTCGCGGGCCGGATCCGGCCCGCGGGCCGTATGTTGCCCGCCCCTGGTCTAAAGTCTAAACCAGGGTTCTTCAACGGGAGGTGCTTGAGCTTTTGCTGCTATTGAATAAATTGCATTTGGGGATTTTTTTGTACTTTTTGTGACATCGAGAGCAAGGTTGGTCTGTTTATTTGGCCACACGGGACGCGTTGTTAAGGACTTTTTTGTTGATAAGGACGTTGTTCAGGACACTCTACATTTTTTAAATATAACAGTAACGAGCTTTCCCTCAAACTTGTTTCACTTTTACAATTTCTATAGGCCTATTAGCGCTTCAAAAACTGGGACATTTTTGTATCTTTTAATTTGATAAATCTTGTGTAAGTTATTAATGTGGTCGTGGAATGTATAGGTTTCTCTTCTACTGAGTAATACCCCATTATTTTCAATCAAAGTTACAAAAAGGGCTATTGTTTGCGCATAATTGTAAAATGTAATCTTGTCTATGACGTCACAAACTTTGCTTAGATGCGTTAGAATTGCGATAAATTGCCCCTTAGTGTTGTTGTAGCAATTAAATTGGGTTTTAACTGTTAACATGAGCTTTCGTGGTACTCTGTAAAACTTATTGCACGCAAATGCTCAAGTATCAAGAACTTTAATAAAAAATAACAGTATAATGGGCGGCGATTTTGAGCCAGTGCCCTAGCAAGGGGGCGATTTCGCTAAAAAGGTTGAAGACCACTGGTCTAAACGAATAATGTTTAAGCTCCGACAACATGTAACGTGCAAAAACTATGAATTTTATGTGGCAACATACTTAACCTACAATGGGAAGCAGGTAGACCAAACAAAAAAAAGTTTTGTCAATTCTTTTGGTCCAAACGGGTTTTAATTGACCAAGGTTACTGAAAGTTCAAGTTAATTACAATACTCTGCAACTAGATTTGTCTGTGTCGAACACTCCTATGTGGATCAGGGTGATGTCTCTATGAACACAGTTTTATGTGGCTGAGCATTGTAACTGTATCGTTTAAAAGACGCATAATGATTTGAATCAATTCCGATAACAGGTAAGTTTATTTTTCTTTTCAATTCCGATAACAGGTAAGTTTACCATATGTGCCGGCACGTAGGGGCAAGAGGGGGCACTTGGCCCCCCTTGGAATTCCAGTGTATCTCAATTTAACATATTTTGCAGCAAATCTAATTAAAGTGGACATTGTTTAATGCTTCAACTTTTAGGCAACTCAAATGTTTATGCCTTCATTTGTAACAAACTCTTGATGCGGTAAATTATAAGCCAAAATTTTCCCTCTCCTGCAAAATTTTCTGCCGGCGCCCATGTATCTGACCCGTTCCGTATGGTTCCATAGTTCTTGTCAGTCTACGATATTAATTGGTATTTACTTATTCAGCTAGACTTGTAGTCGCCATACCAATTAGGGGCGTCAATTTTAACGTTCCGCTTTTAGCAAAAATATCCTAGGCGATGACAAACTAAAGGGAATCTAATATTTAAACTATCTTTAAGAATGACACAGGCACAATCGTGTACCTAAACCATGTTTGGGTCGAGCTTATTTGTTGTTTCGACTTCCGAACGCATGAAAGCGCAGTTTTCAAATGCCAAATAGCAACTAAGTGAAACCTGGCTCGCAAAGTATGTTACACTCAGTCGCTAAGTAGGCTAAATCATCAGTTGTTTTTTCAATACCTATAATTGTCACAGCTTTAAAACAGGCAAAGACATTTAAAAAACTTCGATTTCGCTATGAAAAATAGTTAATGGAATACATGAGATAAAGAGATAACAGTATCAATACATATACAGTGTTTCATACCGGAACGGAACGAAATCAAATAACGTTCTTCGTTCTGTGCAAATTATTTATTTCGTTATTTCGTTCTGGACCGATATTTTCATTTCGTTCCGGTCTGACGAAATAAATTTATAACGGTATTTTTCGGTATTTCGGTCTTAACAAAACAACATTTCTTTGTGGTCTTTACAGCTATTAAGCGAAAAAATAAAGAAAGTTGCAACACCCAACAATTATTGTCGGTAGTTGTTACGTCACATAACATTTGTCAATGATGGTCAAACGGATGTAAATTGTGGAGCTGCAATTTTTATTATAGTTCAACGGCGCGAAATTTTCAGCAATTGTTTCATAATAAATGTCCAGAACGAAATACCGGAATAAAAAATAACGGTATTTCGTTCCGTTCCGGTATCTTGAATATTTTTTATTTCGGTATTTAGTTCCGGTATTTGAGCCAAAAATTATTTATTTTGTTCCGGTATAACGTTCCGTTCCGTTCCGGTATGAAACACTGCATATAGCATGTACCACGCGTAAAACTGTTTTTAAACTTTAGTCCAATCTTTTAGAAAAAGATGATTACCACGTAAATTCCTACAAAAGCGACAAAGTCAATCTTGTTGTCATATGGGTCCCGATGCCCTCATCCCCAAATGCATGTAACGAGCTATCCGATAAATACGGAAAAGTGATCATTCAGTAGCGTATGTTAAACTCGTAGCTGCGAGGAGCACAAACAATTTTTGGGAATGGAGTGGGGACACAAACATTAGAAGAGTCACAATTCTCAGAAATGTTTTTACTTTTCCTCATTTGTATGGCCTACTGCTGAGACCAACAAACATTTGCCACCCTTGTACCCCCCCCCCCCCCCCCCCCCCCCCCCCCCCCCCCCCCCCCCCCCCCCCCCCCCCTTATAGCTAACCGAGGGCGAGATAAAAGCGAAATTTCAATACCCAGTTTCCCCAAAAAAATTGTCGTCACAATAAGTGGGACCATACCCGGCCATACAATGCTAACTATCGAGTTCACTGTTATTACTTTAAACGCAAGTTTCATGACCAATTCAAAGTATAAAGAAAAGAAAAAATTAGTTTTTCACTGCGAAAATACGGATAATATAACGACTCGGTAACCAAATCCGCCACTAGCAACAACTCCATTGTGACATGACTTCGTCACGTCTTAATCCACATGACAAACTCTTTTTTAGCACGAAATTCCAAACACTCCCACTTAAATTCAGAGCATAATATTAAACCTTGCGCTTTTCCTATAGATTTCGATGAAGATTCTGCAGTTCTACAAGCTACTGTGGCCCAAAAGTGCAAAACAAAACAAAAACGTGACAAACACGTGATACGCACAAGACAAAACACGTAAGCTGTTTGCATGAAAATTAGAGCATCTGTGATTTGATTAGTTTTTGTCTGCTTATGTTGACCATTGAGTTGGTGGCCGCACAAAATATACGTATATATAGCTCCGCAAGACGATTGCTTCACTGCGAGGGCAAAATAGCCAGACCTTCGATTGCCTAGTAAGTCTGATCGCTGTCTAGTAAGTCTGATTTCTTTTAACCGCTCATCTGCCCTCCGTTTTATTGCGTTTTTCTTTTGTGCGAATAAAACATGTATTATGAATCACATTATTAATGATATATATGTTATAGGCCTATATCATGTAAATCCGTACCGTCGAATCACTGTCTTCTCCCAACAATTGACATACAATAAAGTCATCCGGACCCTTTTCTCTGGACTGCTCCATGCTTCAAAAATATATTAAAATTGAAGTTACTACTTATAAGATCTTACACGCCAGTGGTTCTCAACCTGTGGTACGCGTATATCTTCAATGATACCATAGTCTTAAGTCTATGGTGGTACGTAGGAGATTTTACGGTGTTACGTAAGTAGCTTTTTGTCATACTTAATTTGAGTCAAATCATGAAATGCAACTTAACCGATCCAACTTATCCGCCCTGGTTTTGGGAAAAGTAGTGTCTTGAGCATTCCGTTGTAATTGCTAGCCTTGCTGATTTTATAAATATGCCAACTTAGTCAAGAACAATAGCCCTTGCTCTTGTTCTATACATCTAAACAGGGTTTAGCTGGTACGCAGCGATAGGAAAAGCCGCCAGAGGGTACATGGGTTCGGTGTAAGGTTGAGAACCACTGTTTTTACAACTGGTCAGTTATTCACGTTTTAAACACGTTACTCTAGCTTCAACGGTTTTGAAGCTAATTGTTGTAACGTTAAATCCTCAGCGTATTTTTTTCTCCCAAATTTGATTAAAACATATTACGCAACGAATTACAAATAATCAACTTTGACTTTAACGTTTCTGGAACTTTCGCATTCTATACTCTGCTTTAAACAGGTATGTCGCGGAGTAAGTTTTAAAATCTTTAATTCTTGCCATACAGATTTAATTTGCGTTTTTACATTAGTTGAAGTAACAATTAATTCTGGTTCTCTGGTTCCTTTTTTGTTTTTCTCTGATTCTTAGATAGTTTTATTTACAGTACTGCAAAACGACACTTACTTCAAACAAATTATATTTTAACTATGTTCGTCAACTGCAAGGCTTTAGCTCAGGCTATATTTCAGCTTGACATTTACAGCTTTGTATGTAGCCTACAGCAGCAGCAAAATCACTCTGAACAATAACAATAACACACACGGTTTTCTAACATAGATGAGTGGTATATCTGATGATATCATTTCCGGCTAGAAACCATACAAATAAATCTGCGTTAGCAGTTTAGGACTACGCACGAAGCCAGTGTAGCGGCCGTCATTTGTAATGACTTAAATTGGTCACCTAGTAAAATAAAGTACGTCACTTAATTATACACTGGCCAACACAATTTTTGGTGTCTTTAATGTTAAAACTGATATTGACTAATTTTGGGGTGCTGATTTCAATAATCATTACGGTTTTCTTCAATCAGTTCAACTTTTTAAGTTATTTACAAAATCAAAATTTATGACATATTGATTCANATTCAAAGTTTGTCACAAGATTATTGATTTGGTGGAAATAATACTTTATCGAAGAAACATGAAAGAAATGAAATTACGCCCACATATTATAAGGCGTAACAATTATGGAAATTGTTTTGAAATATCTAAACTTAAGTGACACTTCCTAATCTTTGTTCCGTATACAATACACTCAATCAAACGTCTCAGGGTTAAAATATTGCACATGATCTTACACCATTTCACGCAAGAAAGTTAATCTCCATAAATACGTGTTATTTAGATGATTTTTTCAAAAAAAATCACAATCTATCGCATATTTTTGTCACAATCCATTAACTTTGGCCAACACAATTTTTGGTGTCTTCAATGTTAAAACTGATATTGACTAAATATTGGGGTGCTGATTTCAAAAATCATTACGGTTTTCTTCAATCAGATCAACTTTTTAAGTTAAAGTTTTGTTACATTATACACATCAATTTCCTACGGTGCAGTCAGTTTCATAGCATGAATATGCGTTCTATGCTTATGCTCTGTCTAAAAATGGTTGGTGCACGCTAGCGGTAACTTTAAACTACACGTGTTTTATGGAGTGATTTTCAGACTAGTAAAGCAAGGTGGTAAAACTAAAATTAATAGTGGCTAGGTCATCTTTATAAGGTGTTGCATAAATTACCAAGATGTTTTATGCTACATCACTGGTGAATACCCATAGAACACAACTAAAAAGAAAAAAAAAGGTCTGTATCAAATGTGCATATCTTGCACACTTTGATGTGGCTTTAGGGGTTTAGGACAAGCAATGGGCTCCACTTACCTAATGTTGATTGGAATATTGCAGTAATGGNATTCGCATTTGATTCTCGCAGCATATTGTCAAGTCGTAGAAAAATAGCACAGGCGCACTAATCTGCTCAAAAATGTATAATAATTGGACTCGTTTGCCAGTACATTTGAAGTCCAAGTGTCTTCGCGGGCCGCACAACCTTTAATCAAGGGCCGCAGGTTGCCCACCCCTGATATAGATACTACATACTAAAGGCGACACTCCTAAATATCGCCAGATCGGTCACGCTTGGATGACCCGGGTAAGATCGCCGATTTCCAGCACTGCACACTACAGTTTTAAAGCGAAAAGTTGTTAGTAGTGATTTTGAAAGGGCACTTGCATGTCCCTGATTGTCGTAAAACTAAATTGTCAGGGTTATTTATGTCTTTGTGTGTATTATAACACCACGAGCTGGAAAAAATGATCATGAAGGCTAAGTTGAAACATTACAGCTGGTGACAAGACATTGTCGGCATACAGGGTAGCCACTAAAATTGTAACATACTGAAGCGTGAGTTCCGCTTACTTCAATATAGAATTTATAGATGTACATGAAAATCACTCGGCAGTGACTTAATTATTGTATTTTCCAAGACAAAGTTTTGCAATTGGTAAATTCTGGTCCGAAATTTGTCCCAATTATGTCAAGGCTGATGTTTTTAGAAACCGTTTCTACTTTTGTAACTCTTGAAGAGGTATGTTGTGGTTATTTCTTTTGTTTTATATGCCAACTGCACCATGTGTAACTGTAAGTAAGTTTCTCAGCAAATATGATCCAAACACCTACCTATCCAGAAACTGGATATAGAAATTAGTGGCAAAGCGGTTCAACCTTTTTTATAGTTCACTGAATTTTAGTGCTTTTCTAAAATTGCCATACAAAAATTTCCCTTATTAAATTTTTTATCTGAGTTTCTTGTGATTTAAACTATGATGGCATAGCTGAATACAGGTGGGGTGTAAAATCCACACTGCATTTACTCCCAAGACCCCAAAAGGAGACACATTTTACTCTAGGACAGGGGTGGCCAACCTTCTACATACCATTCGCCAACTTTTTAACATACTGTTATTGGATGTGCCCCCCCCCCGGGCGTTTGCTCTCACTAAGGGGGCGCTGGAGAATAATTGGGCGATTGAGGGGCGCTGGGAAAAGATAGAGTAGGTAAAACAAAAGAAAACGTCAAACATTTTTTGTCATATCTCTTCCATCTGCCACCATTTAAAGTAGATTTGACCCCCCCCCCCGGCGATTGAGGGGCGCTGGGAATAGATAGAGTAGGTAAAACAAAAGAAAACGTCAAAATTTTTTTGTCATATCTCTTCCATCTGCCACCATTTAAAGTAGATTTGAAGTATTCACTGTATTGTGTACTTTGTTTGCTGCGTGATTTTGACTGTGATGTCTCAATGCATTTTATTAAATCACAATGGTCATTTGTGGGGGTTTGTCTCCGCTTTGATAGCAAAATTCGCAGGTAGCAATTGACTTGTGCTTGGCCGAACCGAGCTAGAACCCGAGTACTTGATACCGAGCATCGCACATCGCAATCTTTGATGCTCGGCGCTCGGCCGCATTAACTAAGCCGTTAGACCTGGGGTCACCAAACTACGACGTCATTTCATCCGGCCTGCGAGAGTGTTTCGTCCTAATATATGTCTAGGAAAAATTAAAGAAAAAATAAAAAAAAATAAAAAATAAAGAGTTAAACGTTAAAAGTTAATCTGCAACAAACATGCAGGACTAAGTTCACCTAGTTTTACAGAACCCACAAAATGATCCAAAAGTTGTTTGTTTTATAGCAGACAAAACTAAAACTATCAATGCCTTCATTCCTGTGCGCGAACAAACGGCTTTCTATTGTTAATTGTGATAGAATAAATGAGTTTTACCTGCAGAAGAGATTCTACAATTTTCAAAACAATTTTACTGTTTGACAGTAGCACGATCTGACTCTAACAACGATTGCAGTTTTGTTGGTCCCGGAATGACGCGCGTTAGGGCTTCTAAGCTATGTGGCCCTCGCATGATATTTTTAACGTTATCCGGCCCGCAGTGAAAAAGGTTTGGTGACCCCTTCGTTAGACAATCACTACAAAACCATACTGCGAATTGATTACTTGCTTATTACCCAATAATGTAAAAGGCAATTCATAAACGGTTTTTGTGACACCACAATTGAACGTGTGGTTTGTTTACCGCTGACGTACAGAAGTAGGGTCCCTAAGAATAAAAGTGACTGTTTTCGAAAACGTCCAATAGTGTTAACAATCTCAAACGCCGTTTGTTACATAAAAAACGTTGGTGTTTCACTTGGCGTTGGCTTTCCTTACGTGTTATGCAGAAAAGACCTATACACAGGGTTGCCATACCGTCCTTATTTCTAAGATTTGTCCTTATTTTGAAGGGCTATGTCAGGGGTGTCCAACCTTTTTGGCCAAAGGGCCACATGCGGTTTACGAATGATTGCGCGGGCCACTTGAGTGTTAACTGCTAATTTGTAATCTTAAAATGGCTGTCCACATGTCCACTTTTCTTAGTATATTCTGTTAGCGTTACTTGCTTTTCGTTTCTTATTTGGCATAATCTATATCACTGCAGAGTGCGT
>QLIY01002026.1:10160-21353 GCA_003260075.1 Phallusia mammillata
TTTTAAAATTAGTTCTACTTTTATCTAATACTGGAAAAAGTGTGTAATCTCAGCTAAGAAAATGTTTTTATCACATTTTATATCTAATGACTGGTACTTATTTCTAAGCTTAGTTGTCATTTGTTATCTTTCAGGGACATTTCAAGATGCAGGCGTCATTCAGCAAGCCTACCAGCTCAATTACCCTCTTCATGTGATAAAGGAACTAGCAAGTAATGATGGGGATTTATCCTTTGTCAAAATCTCAAGCAAAGCTGTCGTTATGGAGGCACTTAGAAAGTCAGAATTTCACAGGTAGGCCTACGGCTCCTTTCCTAAAAGAATACCACATGAAACCGTTCAGTGAACAGTATGGTCTCTTTTTGTGCTTATAATTTGCACAATAATCGACACACGCTCAGCACCAATAGCTTTTTTGTGAATCACACTTCAAAAGACATTGTGTTCCTATTGCTTAGTTAATTAAACCACCTTTTCAACGTGTTAGTCGCCAAGATGGCCAAGTGGTAAATGCAACATAATTGTGTTCATAAGTTTGTTGTTTCTAATATTGTCTCGGTCACTAGTCTTAACTTTACCAAGAAAGACGAGTGATATGCGCTAACCTAGTGGAAGCGAATGGCTTGAACTAAATTGAATTTACCAAGTCGAAAAACTCAAAATGGCTCAACAGGCTTGCAACAAAACATGCACCCCGACGGCGGACTGGAAGCATAATGCATTTAGGCCCGTCCTGTCCACTAAAGATAAAAAACATAGTGCTGTTGTGTAGCCTACATTTATGTCAACTTCGCAAACCAATATTTCGAGAAAATATCAGCTAATATGAACATTCATACTGCGATCAGCCCTATTCATACTGCAATCAGCCCTAAAGCGTTCATGCAGATCAGCGATCACGGCTGTCGTGGGTTCGAATCCCACCACAGGCTAGAGTTTTCTCGCCCGTGCCTTGTCATATGGAAATACTTGCTGGATCGGCTTGATAACGCCTTCAATGGACCTGGAATACTATGATTTAGTTTATATAGGCTATGTGTTGAATTGGAAATGCCTAAACAAAGTGATTTCAATTCCAGTGATTCATTGGTCATTCGACTGTACGAAGCATACGGGGGTTCTGCTAACGACGTCCTTATTCAATTCCCATGTATCAAGCTAAAGAAAGTACAAAGGTAGGCTAAGTGTACATAACAGCACATTTCCAATGGATAGCTTGGTTGTGTATGACAGTTGTTCAAGTAGTTATGATTTTGGATAGGTGCAACGTCTTGGAAGACGTCAAAGAACAGGTTGCCATAGGTGACGAGAAACAATCATTTTCTACTTCTTTCAAACCATTTCAAATCAAATCCTTCATCGTATCATACGTTAATGTGTAAAAATGCGTCGTTTGTTGTGATCTGTAATTACCGCTAATGAAATGCTGCAAGCCTTTTTTATGTGTGATATTAATTTTTGTAGATTTGTAAATGTATGTGCTGTTTTTGTTATTAGTCTGTAATAAGTGCCATGTTTTTATAGCAAGCATTGTAAAGTTCTTGTAGAGTTTAGCGCCATTAGATTACATTTGTTTTATCCCTGATGGATCGTACATTTTTGCATTGTTTATGTGAATATAGTTCGTACGCGTTCTATCCATAGTTTCGCTTCAAACCTTAAATGCGAATTGTTGCTTTGCAAAGATAAAAATATACAGGTCATAGTAGCGTAAGAAAGAGTAAAATTTTGAAGCCGTTTTAGGCCAACAAGGTAAAACTCAAAGATGTGTGGGCTGCTGCTTGTAAATAGCTTACCGTTTTTGACTTGTAGCATACCTTTTCTGGAAAAAGCCATAGCCTACTGACCAGGATCGTTTAGGTCAACAATATGGCTAGTCGAGTGGTTAGTGCAAAAGCTTGTGTGCACAAGGTCATGGGTTCTATTCCCATCTAGCCCTAGAGACACTTGTCCGGGATGCCTTCAACGTAGATAAGCTTGATGGGTTGAAATAAAGAGAACCTATTATTTTCACCGTAAAAAAAACGAATGGAAAAAATGATCCAACGGCCTAGCAATGGAATAGGCAGCTTGAAGGCGGACTCATCGCCAGCACAACGTATTGGGGTGCTGTTAGGGCCTTGTGGAGGATAACAATAAAAACAAACAGTGCACTTTAACACGTTTAAACCCAGCGCAGACAAAGCAAAAACGGGTCTACAGTGCAATTATTCGCCTGCAAACCAAGTGAAACTTCACAAACGAGACTTAACACACACTCACAGAACAGTATAGCGCACAAATGGGAACGAACACGTGCAATAATGCAAAGACGACGAAAGTATGAGATATACGAGCAGCGTTCAAACACACACGAAAATAACTGGAACCTCAAATGGTGTTGGTTAATGGCGAACTCATTTGAAAAAATCTTAAGCATTCCTATATTGCTTTGGATTAAGGCAAAGGTTCACATTTGCCTAGAATTCATCTATGTAAGGTAAAGATTCATGGCGAAAGCATGGACAGATAGTTGGGAAAGGCAGTCAAAGGCGAGATACGTATGATAATGTTGATGACGTCACTGCTCGTCGTCCACGTAAGAGTCCATTGGAGGACAGGTACAGACCAAGTTCTGGTCTCCATAAACGTCGTCTATACGCCCAACAGTCGGCCATATTTTTATATCTGGTTGCACATGAGGCTGCAAAATAAGGTTATCAATGTTAGTTAGGCATAAAATCGCAAGTTTAACGGTTTAATCACGCGCTTAATTGCTGCACATTATTACGCATCTTTCAGTAGATTTTCCTTTAGTTCCTAGCATGAAAACTATCGATGCCAGGTACAGTTTCTCATAGTTGTATAAACAGGCCTAAAATTGGAGCCCGAAACCTGGCCCGAACCTGAATCGTTTTTGAGAAGCCCGTGTAGGCCCGAAAGTTTGATTTACAGGCCTACATATGGAAGTCTCGGAAGATACAAAGACAAAAAACGCAAAATAGAATGGCCTTGAACAAGGCGCTTTAGAGCTGTTAGGCATTAGGTCAGGTCCAGCAACTAGCCACTTAATTTTATTTAAAAAAATACTGACACAGAGTGTGAAATCAGGCCCGTTTTGTTGAAGAAACCTAAGCCCGAACCAGACCCGACTTACAATACTACAGTATACATTCTTACTTACGGTCGTCTGAACAAGAGAATAGTAAAGGTTTTTGGTCAAAAACTAACATGGTTTTTTAATCCCGTTTTTGTCATAGGTGTACAATTTTTTCACGTTTTAAATAAATGCAAACATATTTTACATTGTTTAATACCAAAACAATTTACTTTACGCCCAAAAATACTTATTTCTATACAACCACATCTAGGTGAAACAACGTTTTCTCGCAAATTAACATTTATTGTTGCTTACCAGAGGATAGGCCGCTTGGGTTCTCGAGTAAGGTCTTGACCATTCATCGGCACTAATACTTTGCAAAGTGTGAGGTGCCATTTTAAGAGGATTTACTTCTTTGTCAAATTTCCCATCTTCGATGTCCTGGATTTCCTTTCGGATTGCTAAGCAACAAAATTCAATCAAACGGTAAACATGTTGTGCGAAAAAAATCCTAGAAAAGATTAGATGATGATCGTTTTTGAACATATAACGCACATTAACGTTGGCTTAGCAATTTCCAGCAGTATTTTTATCAACCAATGCTACATTTTTTTACATTTACGCTTACCGATCAACGAGTCACAGTAGCGATCTAATTCCTCCATATCTTCACTCTCAGTGGGTTCCAGCATCAAAGTGTTCGTTACTGGCCAGGACATCGTCGGGGCGTGGAAGCCGTAGTCCTACAAGCAAATTTGACGTTAAAATGATATATCTTTGTAACCGCCTACGCACCCGAAAGTAACTGCTTTGGAGCGCATAAAAGTCTGTTAAACATTCTTACTGAATTGTACTCAAACAAGTTCTAGCTGGTGCAAAAACATCGGCCGTATTGGTTTGTGTGAGTTACGGCACTCTGGTTTGTTAGGAGTAACAGGCCGAAAATCTTTCTATCCAAGTCTGTTCGATGCCACAACTGGGCATACAAAACATAAAGCTATGAGCAATTACAATGAAAGCAAGCTGCAGACAGTGCACACTATTTCGACCTATAATGGTCTCATAAGTGCAGCTGGTGAAAAGACCTTTATACAAAGTTATAAACTAGTGTAGCCATATTAGGACAACTCAGTGTGTTTGAACTTAAAAGTAGCTTGACTGCACTACCTTATACCGCCAATGTCTGTCACTTTTGCATTGAGATTCTGCGGGTCGAAACAGTGTACAATAAGTGCATATATGTAAGAAAACCCTATCTGGGGGGGGGGCAGCTTGACTGCACTACCTTATACTGTCACTTTTGCATTGAGATCCTGCAGGTCGAAACAGTGTACAATAAGTGCATATATGTAAGAAAACCCTATCTGTTACCTGTAAACGTTTAGCTATATCGGCAGCCTCTATGTTCGCAGTTGCTTTGAAGTTTCGTGCATCAATGATAAACTCGTGAGCGTTGAGGCCGTTCTGACCAGTGTACACCACCTGTACAGAAAAGATGGTTTCAAAATAAGCGCCAAGGCTTCATTTTTTGAAGAAAATCTGTGCTATTTAACTGATAAGTAGTTTTCAACATTGCAGGGATGTTTTTGGGTAGGCCATTTATATTTCTCAAGCAATAATGCCACAGATGCTTTATTATGTTACTGCACCATTTTGCAAGTGGTCTTGAACTGAGGCCAAAACCTATTTTTCAAACTCCGATTTAGGCCCAAAAGCGAAGTTTACATAAAAAACCACAATTCGGCAGAATTTTATTCCGACATAAGTCCGAATCGGAATTATGGGGGGGGGGCTTCATTGATAAGTAGTTTTCAACATTACAGGGATGTTTTTGGGTAGGTCATTTATATTTCTCAAGCAAGAATGCCACAGATGCTTTATTATGTTACTGCACCATTTTGCAAGTGGTCTTGAATTAAGGCCAAAACCTATTTTTTAAACTCCGATTTAGGCCCAAAAGCGAAGTTTACATAAAAAAACACAATTCGGCAGAATTTTATTCCGACATAAGTCCGAATCGGAATTATAACAGGCCAAATTTATACCTCTGCACTGGTGTAGTATCACCAACTACAATAAGCAAGTCAAGGCTAACTCAGTTATCAAGACAATGTATTTATTTTCAAACATTTGGAAAAAAGCAATTCCATTTGGGTTTTTGAAGTGGTAATAATAGCAACAGCAGTGTTATAATTACTTTGAAACATATAAGCATTACCTTGTAATGGTCTTTTAACCTCTGGGCCATGTAGTTTGCGTTTAAAATTGCGATTTTGGAAGCCTCCATCAATCCTTGTGCTCCCATCATCTGTACAAAGGCACTTTGTTTAGAAGTGTAAAATGTCTTATTGCAAGGCAAAATAATGTACTCATGTTATAGACCAAACTATAATAATAAAAAAGTTAGAAAGATGGCCCTAACATATTTGGCCACTTTGGAGATACTACATTTAGTGGTGAACCACATGTACACAATTTGCCATATTTACAACAGATATGCATTAGCTGCCTAATCTCAAGAGGGGGGGGGGGTCAAATTTATACCTCTGCACTGGTGTAGTATCAGCAACTACAATAAGCAAGTCAAGGCTAACTCAGTTATCCAGACAATGTATTTATTTTCAAACATTTGGAAAAAAACAATTCCATTTGGGTTTTTGAAGTGGTAATAAAACAGCAGTGTTATAATTACTTTGAACCATACAAGCATTACCTTGTAATGGTCTTTTAACCTCTGAGCCATGTAGTTTGCGTTTAAAATTGCGATTTTGGAAGCCTCCATCAATGGGGGGGGGGCACTCATGTTATAGACCAAACTATAAGAATAAAAAAATTAGAAAGATGGCCCTAACATATTTGGCCAATTTGGAGATACTACATTTAGTGGTGAACCACATGTACACCATTTGCCATATTTACAACAGATATGCATTAGCTGCCTAATCTCAAGAGCACTTATTTCTACACGGCATTTAATTGGTCAAAGAAACCAAAGTGACACAATTCCAGTACATCAACACCAAACCAGAAATGCAATAAAAAAACATGAAATATTCAATTGGCAGGGCTAATCCGTAAGTTAATTCGAAAATTGGTAGGGTTAATCTGTAAATCTAAATTTAAACTGTGTGTTTGTAGTTTTTTTCAAGCCCTAATTCTTATATTTGAAAGTAACTTTTATTCTAATGTTTCTTAAACTGTGTTTTACCTACCTTTACATAAGCCCAAGATATAGGTAAAATACATGCTGAGCCCCAAGGTGCAGCACTTACGACACCTAGCGGCTTGGCATTGCTCATCATACTTTCGGGAGGTGGCACTACAGGGTGAGTGGGTAGAAAGGGAACGAGGTGCTTTTTCACCCCTATGGGTCCCATACCCGGTCCCCCACCGCCATGTGGTATGCAAAACGTCTTGTGCAAGTTTAGATGGGATACGTCTGAGCCGTAGTCCCCAGGTCTGCATAAGCCAACCTATAGAAAAACAAAACTGAAATATTTTAGGTTAGCCATTTTTGATGTTCAGTGACGCATCATGGTACAGCAAATTTGCCGAGTATTGCATAATAAAATTTATAAACAGGATCTAACTCAATGTGCGAGGATTACATTTTAACACTTTTTACATATTGCAGTTCGTTTTTTATCATACAAAAGGTACCTTTTAGCTGACTTTAAAAACTGGTACCGTTTCAGTTTTAAGAATTGCAACATAACGGCTAATACTCTGTTAGGTCAGATAAAGCATAGTCGGACAAAAAATAATGCATAGTTCTGGACCAATTAGTTTTTCTGTTAGGTCAGATAAAGCATAGTTATTATATATGATGCAGCACATCCAATTTTAGCAGTTTAAAGAACACAAACGTACTAAACATTAGTTAGCAATTAATTTATACCTGTGCATTCATATTAGCACCGTCAACGTAGACTTGACCACCGAGTCTATGTATCAGGTCACAAGTCTCTTGAATTCCGTCCTCGAATACACCGTTAGTGGAAGGGTAGGTGAGCATAATGGCTGCCAGGTTGTCACTATATTTGTGAGCCTGCGCAAAAAGTTCAACATGATACTACATGGGAAATTTAATGGCCGAATTACCCAAGTTTGACGGTGGTGTACTATTCGATAAACAAAAAATCTGACAGGCTAAACATATATATGTAGTAAGACTCGGGTAAACAGGTATCGGTTAATTCGGATCTTCGCCTAATCCGGACAAATTTTTTGGTTCAAACGGGTCCGGATTAACCGAGGTTTACTGTTATGTAGGATAGAAAAGAATGGAAAATTGACCATGTACTTTGTACCAAACATTGGCAATTTAGATGCTGGAATCTTAAAGTAAAGATTTATGTGTAAACATATGCCAGTAAATATGAAAAAATATATTCGTTACGCCGCGATAACTTCTACCCTGTAAATAGCCGTTTTTGCAAAACAAACTGCCATGTTCCAAAAGGCACAGCCGGAATAATCCGGTTTTAAACCATCAAAAAATCCTGTAAGTGTTTTATTATGACGTCATCAACGTGCAACGTCATAAAAACCCTGACATGCTCATTTCAGTTTTCACAAGCTCAAACAAACAGCACACATTTTCGGTCCAATTCTAGACGTAATATACACACCAGGGTACGTAGATTGTCCATGTCTATTGAGCCACTGGCATCAACCTTAACTGGTACTACTCTCATCCCGCACATTTGAGCCGATGCGGGGTTAGTGCCGTGTGCAGAGGTTGGGATCAGACACGGGGGGGGGGAATTGAGCCGCTGGCATCAACCTTCACTGGTACGACTCTCATCCCGCACATCTGAGCCGATGCGGGGTTAGTGCCGTGTGCAGAGGTTGGGATCAGACACACGGTGCGCTGGTGTTCACCACGTGACTTCAGATACGCTCTGATGGCTGCAAGACCGGTGAATTCACCTTGCGCGCCACTGTAACGGACAATTTTTACCAATTAACTTCAAAATACTTATGTTCTTAAGTTTTATAGTGAAAGTAACGAACCAAATAGACGTAAAAAGCGACATGTTTTATTGTTTAAACGTTTCGGCAAATGCTCATGCCACCACAGTGTTATTAAGGGCCACATCAGTTACACCCGTTTATATACACTTGTTCTTAACTATAGCACACAAATTTTCCGTCACACGTTTTATCGTTCATTAGATAGATTAAAAATATCCATATAAAAACCTGTTGGGCTGGAAGCATATACTGTCGTATCCAGTGATTTCACATAAATCTCTTTCCAAGGGGGGGGGGGGGGGGGGGGGGGGGGGGGGGGGGGGGGGGGGGGGGGGGGGGGGGGGGGTTGTATGCACTCTTAAATTTGTAGTCGGAGTAGTTTTATGAATGAAACGATTACATTCGCGAGCATATTGTGTGAGCATAGACCATAGTCAAAAATTTATTTGTGTCAAGAGATATTCGAATTGTTTTGTTTTACGATTGGCAACTGGACGATTTATCAAATTGTCTTTCCAAATACATGAAACCAGGGCCAATTCGGGTACTTCTACTAGCAAAAAATGGTTTAAATCGGGTGATTCTATCAAAAAACAAAGATAGAGTCGTGTATATTTGCTCGCAGACAATTAAATCAAAACAAATAATTTTACTTGCATAAACCCTGTTAAAGTAAGTATTCATTTATATCAAATCGAGTTTTTTTCTAACAGTAACTCGACTAATTTAACACTGGCTATACTAAAAACATGTAATTATCTCAATGATGAGTGAATAAAAAACAAAACATACCCTCTAGCCTGGTCAATAGGTACGTATGGATGAATGTTTGCAAATTCTCTCCACGAAATTGGCTCCATTTGGGAAGTCGCGTTGAGTTTCATGGTACACGAGCCAAGCGGCATCATAGAGTGAACTAGAGAAACGTCCTTGTTCTCGAGACGCTTCATGTACCGAACCAGATTCGTTTCTGTGCGATATCTGAATGAAAAATCAAGTTAAGACCAAGGTGTAATGGTATAATAAACACCCAAGCAACATAAAATTCGAGTAATAGCGAAATCCAGTGGTGGGATTCGACCGGTTCGCACCGGTTCTGTAGAACCGTCTCACGAAATTTTATGAGATCAGCGAACCGGTTAGCTTTACCAGTTACTGTCAATGGACATTTTGTAACAGAACCGGCTGAAAAATATAACTTTTGTGATAGAGCCGGCCGAAAAAAAATTCCACCACTGGCTAAATCCCATTTTTCAAATGCAAAGTCACCTTTCAAATACAGGGTGCGTGAGGAAATCGGTTCTACGTCTAAAAGCAGATTCAGATAATTTTCCATCCAATTTTCCACCAATTTCCTCTGCTAACTCAGCCTTTAATGAAAAAGACAAACTGATTGTTTGTTACTTGTTAAGATATTTGACTATGAAACACACACACGACACATTATTACTAGTCAGTGATTGTGGCGTTACGCATAACAAATAAGAAAAAAAGGGTTGTTTTAACGATATTCTCGCATAAACTTGTACATCTACACTAAACGCTTGTTGTATGAATAATCTCTGTAAACGGGCCTGAAATTGGAGCCCGAACCCGGCCCGAACCTGAAAGTCGTTTTTGAGAAGCCCGTTTAGGCCCGAAAGGTTCATTGACAGGCCTATACATTGAAGCCTCAGGAAAGACCAAAACAACAAACACAATAGACAATTGGCCTTAAACAAGGCGTTTTAGGGTTGTTTGACATTAGGTGAGGTCCAGCAACTAGCCACTTAGTTAGTTCAATTTTTTTTTTTAAATACATACACAGAGTGTAAAGTGAGGTCCGAATCAGTCCCGTTATTTTGAAGACACCTAAGCCCGAAGCCGACCCGACTTACAACTCTGGCGGATACATTTGTGACACAGCACCAAATAAGTAAATTTAACATAAAGTAATGTAGTTATGTAAGAAAGAAATCAACAACGTACTGAGGTTTTCTCGCATCCAAATACATAGAGTAGATCGTCTAAGTCTTTTTCTGTCACAGTTTCGTCCAAGGCCACTCCGATCTGAAAAATAAAGTTTTGCAGTAATATATGGTTAGATTAATACGATACTGACATTTTGTTGGTTATTACAAGGGTCTAGAGCCGACCTGTCCAGTTGCGCATGGTTTATGTTTGCTGGACATAAGAAACGCAATGCGGTTGTCATTAAATACTACCTACCCCAGAAAAGTTGTATAGTAAATTCGCAAATCGATCATTGGTTAACCTAATAAAGGACGATAAACAAAAAATACAATTAAGTCACCATTAGGCCCGTTTACCACACGACAAATCAGAAGCTTTGGTCAGAAAAGAGCGAATGTAAATTGATACTTTTCAACAGAATAAAAATGTTTTAAAAGTGGTGGCGCGTATGTTATCATACACACTATAAGTTACTCAAGCTTATACAAGCTTTTCGGCAAACCCCTATCAGCACATATTGGGCGAAGAGGCGAAGATCCGGATTAACCGATGTCGATTAGTTAAAGTCTTACCACATTACAAATTATTTGTACCTCGAAATTTGGGCGAAAACCCGGATTAACCGAATCTGGATTTTAGGCGAAGATCCGGATAAACCCATGTTGATCAGTTAAAGACTTACCACATTACAAATCACATGCACCTAGAGTTGGTCCGAAATAGTCGAAAAGCCGTATTTCTTTTAATAACATAAGGTAAAACACAAGTACATATGTAACATAAGTTACGTACTTTTCCATCGTTGTAAATTCTCAGGTTGATCATCTTTTCGCCTGATCTTCTGTAAATGTCGTGTATGCCAGAAGTTAGATGGATCATCACAGTATCAAAGAAATCCGAATGAACGAGGTAGTGCCCGGCCTGACGTACACCTGTCAATCAAAATACCTCACACAGGTGAAAGGTCAACCAGTGACGTGTTCAAGTATCTGCGTTCCGTTCATAATACAGTTAATCCGGACCCGTTCGGACCAAAAAGATTGTCCGGATTAGGTCCGGATTAACCGATGTCGATTAGTTAAAGCCTTACCACATTACAAATTATTTGTACTTCGAGTTTTGTCCGAATTAGGCGAAGATCCGGATTAACCGATGTCGCTAGTGAAAGCCTTACCACATTACAA
>QLIY01002027.1:0-18003 GCA_003260075.1 Phallusia mammillata
CCGCGGAAAACTTCGACAAGTAGTTTGTATTTTTCTTTGCAGTCGCAACTCACTGCGTGTTTGATGGCTTCGGCAACCTGGTTTCGGTCTGGAAACCTAAACGAATAACAGAAATTATTTAAAAATCTTTCGAAATGATTTACTAAAACGATTCTAAACATTAGATTAGACGAACGTAAAAAAAACAATGGCTGTAACTTCCAAAATATTTGGGAAAAATGTTTATTTAAGACGTCTAATGTAAATTTAAACGACTTGACTGTTTTAACAGGAAAGAACTAACTTTTGTTTCTGAATTCCTTGCATTTTTCTCCTGCATTTTTTATAGCGAATACTTAGGCATTGTATATCTATGTTTCGTGTACTACACAGTTTTCTGAGCATTAATAACAACGATGTAAAATCGAAATAATATATCCTTAAGAACCGGAGCGAACCGGTTCTAATTCACTCCTAGCTATAAGTTGTACATCATAAGCAGGCACAATCAACAATGAAATTTCAACAATTCTTACTTTGTTCTGTCTTCCTGTATAACACGCCGCGCAACTTCGAACTGAATCATAACAAAGGTTTGGAATACTTCTGATTCGATAACTTCCTTCAACTTGTACCTCTGCAATCTTTCGTAGTTCGCGCGAAATCCCTTTGTCAATGTCGAGTCGAGAAAGCAGTCCCAGCTTGGGGTATTACCCCGAAATGAAACCCGCCCGTTGCCGGGCTCCTCACTGTGACGTAACACAGAAATTTCGAACGCGATTTCGCCGTGCAACGCGAATTTGTGGACAACCCCTAAAGTCCATCGCTTGTCGACCATCTCCTCTAGTAACTTTCCCAGCTCTGCACCCGACATCTCGTCTATGACGTAGGCAAGCTGTAAACAAATACCCTGTGTGACGTCACACAACCTCACGTTTATGTACACATTTAAAGTCTAATGCAAACATACGTTATTTGGTAGGTCTAGCACTAAAATGGGTTTCGATTAGGCTACGTAATGTCATAAATGATTCCTGCCGATTGGGCTTGGACATTTTATACGTAAGCTGCTTACTGTTTCAAAATCTTACGAGTGCAGTTGATTAAAGACATAGGCCGTCTAGGCTAGTATTTTTTAACATGCTTGTTTGTACATTTAACAGATAACATTTACAATGCACAATAAAGTAATTTCGCTTAAAACGATTCTGCTAGTTAGTGTTGTAAAGTAGATAAAGGAGTTTTGCTTCTTGCAGTTACATCCTTTAAACAGCAACACAACCTAAAGTGCAAAGCCCAATAACAGTTACATGAAATGCTTTTCTCCTAACATTCAGTACGCCGGTATTATACACGTAGGTGACCTGGGTACATTTACCATGTTATGTCCTTCACACAAGCCATCGTAGCTCTGTTGAGATAAGATACGATGCGAACTAACTCAGCAAGGTTTTAACTAGCTAGTGCCTAAAGCGGAAATACTTCATGTGCATTACTTGGTTACGACAACAACAATATGTTAATGTCTGCAGCATATAACTGAAACAAAAACACAACCTACCATAATCAGCAAGTTGTCATTGAATATCCACAGACGTTGTTCACTGTGTTACTGCTACGGCATTCAACTGACAGAGTGGGTAGTAATCAAATATCCCAGCAGTGGCTTCGTGTGTTCAGTCACGTCCGCAATTGCCAAGCTCAATGTCACAAGTCTACCCGCTCCATTGCGCCACTGGTGTTTGAGTCAAGTTGTGGAACTGCAAACAAAACGTGAAATGAGTTAAATAAATATGTTTAGGTTATGCTTTGCTGAACGTATGACCTTAACAAACTGGCCACATTAGTTGTTTGTCATCAATACGATTATGCCGTTGTATTTCTATTCCAGAAAAGTTTCTGTTTGTCACGAGAAATGAAATTGGTTGATAAACCGCTACTTTGTATAACGTTTTAACAGTTTTACGCACTTGTTATGAACTTTATTTAACGTATTTTTAATTCGTTTTCGAGCCCAGCGTTGTTTATGTAAATTTTTCCAATTTTTTTACAAAGCTAACAAACGAAACTGATTCAGATTTTTGGATTATAAACGTAAGGTTTCCACTTTTGCGCGTTTGTGTTTTAATTAACACTAATGCAATGTGTTGTACTACATCACAAACTCTCATTATTGTTTCATCACTTTAACCGGACAACCACCACCTTACGTCACAAAAGAAACGATACAACGTCACTAAAGCGAATTTTCATTCCATAACTCATTGTTTACAGTTCTCTTTCATTTGTTTTTCAGATATCGAATGCCGAACGGAATGATGCCGAATGGTGGTCATGGCAACATTCCTCCCCACTTACGTCACAGGATGCCCTCCCCTCCCCCTTACTACGCGTGATGAGTGACGTCATATATTTGCAGTGACGTCACATTTGTTAACTTATTTGTCCCGTTTTTTGTGCCAAACTGCCCCCCCCCCCCCCCCCCCCCCCCCCCCCCCCCCCCCCCCCCCCCCCCCCCCCCCCCCCCCCCCCCCCCCCCCCCCCCCCCCCCAGCGGTTATTTTTGTCCTGTACAATTTTTCTACAATAAACAACAATTAACAAACACGGTTGAGCAGCTACTATTTTTAATTGTATTTGGCACCGTTGATGCAACACCGTCTCTGTGAGCAAAAAGGGAAAGGCACTCTGTCATGTTTGCATCTATTTGTTTCGCTTCAAAGTTCACACAATTATGCCTGTACACAGGTTGTGTGTATTGAATGATTTGTTGCGCTAGGGATCACGTTCGTGGTCAGACGTTGATTTCGTTTACAAGCCTGGTTGTATGTGCCACGCCTAAACTTGCTTGGTCACGTGATTTAAGGTCTGGCGGGAACGTCTTTTTTCCAAGGAAGCAGATAAAAGTCACGAGAAATAGGTTTTGGTTGAGCAAAACTTGTTTCTCGCCCGGTTCAAACCATTTGTGTTTGTTACTCGATACAGGTAACGTTTTTCTGAAACTGCTGTGTAAGTGCCAGTACGTGGGAATAACAAAAACACTGAAACAAATAACGCATTTACCGGTGTTAAAAAATCAATTAGAAAGGGTTCACTGGTATGTTTAAATCGGTGTTGGCCAAGTGCAATTTACACCAATTCAATTGACTACGAACGCCAGTGACTTGTTTTTCTGTAATGGTGACTTCATCCATCATTATTTAATTTTGTGTCATTCTAGTTCATGTAATTTAGTCTCGTATCAACTTGTTCCCATATTGTTTTTCACGTCTAATTGTTGCGAGTGGCGCCGCTGCAAAAAATCAGTTTTGGTGGAGCGAAACCTGCCTCTCGCTCGATTCACATCCACCACGCTTGCTATACGGTCGGCAACGTCGTAACTATCTTACAGTCGTAACGGTTGAGAGTTAACTCTACAGAAGTAGAAGTCGGCTTTGTGTGTAAGATTTCATTAAAACAATTAATTTTAACTCATTCGTGAAGTTCAACTTCGAAATCATTGTGTCTAATTNGGAGCGAACCCTGCCTCTCGCTCGATTCACATCCACCACGCTTGCTATACGGTCGGCAACGTCGTAACTATCTTACAGTCGTAACGGTTGAGAGTTAACTCTACAGAAGTAGAAGTCGGCTTTGTGTGTAAGATTTCATTAAAACAATTAATTTTAACTCATTCGTGAAGTTCAACTTCGAAATCATTGTGTCTAATTTTTTTAATTTAGTCCAAACGATTGCTCCTGCGCACAGGGCGTGTATTGATTTGCCTAAGCGATCAGAAGAAAAACGGTTGCATCTATAATATACGGGATCGCTTGTTGCACAGATATATGTCACCAGGTAAAGGTGCACCAAGCGACATTAAAGTAATATTAGGATGTGCCATAGATCCAAGTGCTCCAAACAAACCTGCATAATGAGGATGCACCGGATAAAATCGTTATCCAAGAAAAATACGTTTTGATTCCTTTCTACTGTGTTTGTGAAAACTTCTGCTCGCGATTGTGCTTTTTTCATGACCAGATCTCTAAAAAACAAAATATCATATTGTAAAAAATCCTACGCAGATCATTTTAATCAAACAAACTGCCCAAGATAACAAAAAGCCAACCAGCCTTACTTTGTGTCAATTGTTTTGGGGGGGATCAGTTCGGGTTCGAGGTTAAAATATTTAGTATGTGTCATTTTGAAACTTGTTTGGTCACGTGACTAAGGTTTGCCGGAAGTGCTGCTTTTCTAAACGAGCAGACAAAAGCCGCGAGAAATCGGCTTTGGTGAAGCAAAACTTGTTTCTCGCTCGATTTAAACCATTTATGTTTGTTACTCGATACAGGTAACGTTTTTTATGAAACAAATAACGCAATTACCTGCGTTAAAAATCAATTAAAAAGTGTTCGCTGGTAAGTTTAAATCGGTGTTGGCCAAGTGTAATTTACACCAATCTCATTGACTACAAACGCCAGTAACTTGTTTTTCTGTAATGGTGGCTTTCATTGATCACTATTTAACTTTGTATCGTGTTGTTTCATTTGATTCACTCTAATTTTGCTCCCATTGCGTAAGCGAACAGACAAAAGTGCAAAGCTTCGGAAAAATCAGTTTTAGTAGAGCAAAACTTGTTTTTCGTCCGGGTCAAACAAGTTCTGTTTACTTATCACAGGTAACGTTTTTTCCAAAACAAAGAACGCAATTTTGTACCTGCTAAATCACAATTATAATGAATCGTTGGTGCGTGGGAAATCGGTTTGGCCAAGGGAAGTTTAAACCACTCCTATTCACCGCGAACACCGTAAGTTTTTCGATCAGCATTTGCCAGAAACTATAAATGGCGTTTTCTCATCCTTGTTGTCATAGCAGACTTGGAAGCAGCTGTAATAAGGTTTCAGTAGAGAGTCATATTATGTTAGTGAAATAAATTTCAGGAGTAAAACAAATTAGCTTACCTAGGACACATTGGCAAGCTGTAAAAGTAGTTGTAGCTCTGCACTAGAAGGTGTGTTGTTAAAATTAGTGATTACTTTTAAACTCTCAACTTTTTTGACACTGAAAGTTACCGAAAGTCTTCTTACTTTTCTGTCTTGTTTCCTTTTTTAGAGTTTAACTTTGGACTTTCTGCATTAACAATATGATGAATGCTCAGATATTTCGGTAAGAAATAAGTAAATGCGGTCCTTGTATTTACGGCACGTTTTAAGTCACATCCAATCGACGACTTTATTAGAGTCATGCTCGATGGCCACTTCGCGTCCTAATAAGCGACCAAAACTATTACACACCAACATTTTACTGTTGCGAACAAAACAATATCCACTTGTAAAAATTTGTTGTTGACTGACTGTTGTAAAGATCCATTCGCACTCAGCACTAAAACCACTTATTTTTTCATGCCATTTATATCGTGTTTTACATTCTAGATTGATGATGTTACCGGAACCAATTTAAGCAGTCGACTCCACGAATCCCCAGGTTACGATTTCATTGTTGGAGGAAAGACAGTGTTCCAATTACAAACTCGCAACTATAACTCTGTTTGGTTCAATGACGGCGTCAGCCCTTGTTGAAGGATGTTACTTTTGGACCTGAATTTGCGAAGCAGTACCAACAAATGCTAAACATGAAATTTAAGGAGATTCTAGATGAGGGGTTTCCTGGCTACAAAGCTTTCGTTATGATGCAAATCGAAAAAGCTTTTTATCCACAAGTAGAGCAATTGATTCAGAAAGCTTTACAAACAAACAATTTTGAGGGGATTTATCAGCATTTTCCCTCTTGGCAAGCTTTAGCTGCTGACTCCCCGTAAAATCGTTATTAATAACGGGCAAATAAATCATTCAGAAATATGTAATTGGCTAAAGCCACTATAGCATGTTTTTTATCTGTTTGACGTATTTTGTAGGTGTGAGTAGTGAATGCGTGTATTCTTTAATTGTGTTGTACAATAAAACTGATATGATTGTGTACTTTGTACAAATTATTAGTAACACAAATATGTAGCTCTAAACTTTAAAGAACATTTTTCTGTGGTGTAACGAAAGTGAATCATCTATACTTGTGTTCGTAAAGTTTTTTTTCAAATTGCAACCCATAAATCTTAGAACGCTTCATAGGGTGGCTACGACACGTTAATTTAATCAAAACTTTATAAAGATTTTCCTTTTCGACATAAAAATGCTAAATTGTAACAATCGAGATAGCTGCGGCGTCAGATCGGTTAACACAGACAAAACAGAATTACAGGTTATACATTCGACAGAGTAAGGTTAACAAGGCAACATAACAACAAGGTTTGGTCAAAAGTGTTGCTTTTCTAAGCGAACAGATAAAAGCCACGAGAAATCGGTTTGGTGAAGCGGAACTTGTTTCTTGCTCGGTTTAAGCCATTTGCGCTTGTTACTTGATACTGGTAACAATTTATGAAACAAAGAACGCAATTACTTAAAAAAAATTTCAAAAACAAAAATCAATTAGAAATATTCGCTGGTATGTTTAAATTAGTGTTGACCAAGCGATGTTTAAACCAATTCAATCGAATACAAAGGGTCTTTCCATCAGCAAAAACAACAAACTATAAATGACATTTCTCCAGGCCTTGTCATACCAGGCTTGCTCGCTTATGAGCAGCTGTGACACTAAGTGGCATTTAACAAGCCAGAAATGTAAATGGGTTTACATAGTTTTTAAACAACTCGCCTAAGCGCTGTCGGTGTACAAGACGTTATTGTTGAAATACCGCTTATTAGTTTTAGTAATGCGGCTTCACCATCGGGGTTTTAGTTCATAGTTCTATTTTGTTGGTAAAATAAACTTCAACATTAAAACAAATTTTAGTTGTTTTGTATTTACGGGTTCTCGTTTAATATACAAGCATAAAAATAACTTCATTGCATAATATGGGCAACCACCACCCTACGTCATTGATACAATGTCACTAAAGCGAGTTTTCGTTCAATAACTCATTGTTTATAGTTTCATTTCTATTTTTGCAGATATTGAATGCCAAACGTAATGATTTGGTCTTATTTGACGCGTTTTTCGCCCAACTGCAAGCAAGCGGATTTTCGTGCTGTGCGGTTTTTCCACAATAAACAACAAGTAACAAAAAGGCGGTTTAGCAGCAACTATTTCTAATTTTGTATTCTTCCTTGGTGTCTGCAACAACGTCGTCATGTGCGAAGATGAAAGCCAGTATGTCACAAGTAACTCCACCTGCCTCAATTCATTTTGCGTTTGGGTTGTGTCCTCATCCACACTTCGGATTCGAGTTTGATTTTTTGAAACAAATGAAACGGGCATAGGTTCGTGCGAGAGTTTGAACCTAATTTCTAAATATATTTTGGCGTAATTTTATCTTGTTTGCACAAATGTTTGCGTGATTCAGTATAAACTTGTTCCAAGTTTGCTTTTCTCGTCTGTTGTGGCAACATTAGGCGTAAACGAACAGACAAAAGTGTTAAGCTTTGGAAAAATAAGTTTTGGTCAAGCGAAACTCATTTCTCGCTTCATTCACATCCGCCAATGCTTGTTATGTGATAGGCAACGAACCACCAACCTTTGTTGTTGGAACGCAGTTGGAAATGTTGCGTAGTTAACTAAGCTTTTGTCAAAAAACAATCTGAAACAATTGTTGGCACGCGTAAACGGTTTTGGCCCAGCGAAGTTTAAACCAATCTTATTCACCACCGACGCCAAAGCGTTTACTATAAAACACGCTATTTCATTTTCGTTCAACATTAAGGACGTTTCAGTAGTCGTACCCCCCCCCCCCCAGCAGAGAGATCAGGATTTTGTCACATTAAATAGTTTAGCGCATAAACAATGCAAAGTTAGTAATGTGAAATTATCTTTTAAACACAACTGGCAGATTTTAAACACAACTCAAAGATTCATAATTTACTTCGCTGAATGACCCCTTACTTTTATTGAGTTTGATATTGAAGTTATGATACTAGTTTAGCACTTATGTCTATGCTTTGATAAATATATTACCTTTTTTATCCCGTTGAGTATAAACCCACAGGAAAAAATGCGATTTTACTTTTTTTCTTGCTACGACGTTTTTCTTTTTACCAATTTGTTATTTACTGTTTGCAGATTCATTTTTTTGTTTGTCAAATTAATACAAAAAAAAAACTGAAAATGGCCACCCCCAGAATGGTAAGAAATTGTGACAGTCAATTTTATTTTAGACACTTAGACTGTAATTTTCGTTTCAGTATGACGTTAGCGCTTATACTGGAGCCCAATTAGGGCAACTGTTGTGCGATCTGGTAAGCCAACCAAACTACGGCGGCCCCATATACCAGTTCACATCAGGGGACCAGAACATATTTACCTTGCAACCCCAACCCACCCAGAACCAACCAGCCAACGGTAGAATTTGTTTCGGCTCGGTTTGTCCTTCTTGGGACAGCTTCAATTTGGGACCTCGTTTTGCTGAACAGTACGCACACATGCGCCGAGCGCAAATTCAAAATATTCAAAACGAATATTTCCAACCATTCGTTTTGATGCAGTTTGAAATGGCTCGTCGCGTTCCAGCAGAAAACCCGGCAAACTTTTTTTCACAGAATCAAATAGCTAATGGAATTAACGCCGCGTTGCAACTTAACACAGCGCAAGGCTACCAGCAGATGATTGGAATGTTCAACGGAACTTACCAGAGCAGATTGGGTTACTACCAACAGTTGATTCCCCCAAATCGTTAACAACCGATGTTTATTATGATGTATATTGCACATAAACTTAAATTAAACTATTGATTTGTTTCTAGTTGTGTAAGTTTGTGTTTTGATTGTGTGCTTTTTCGCGGATCACAAAAAAAGTTAGAAAATGGTTTTGAAATTAATAAAACTGTGCCGAATGATGTAAATTCAATTTATTTGGGTGGTTTATAGGGAATTGATTAGAAACTTAGCGCATGTAAACTTATCGTTGTGTTGCTATAAAACTATAAAACGAGAGATACCCCAAACTTCACGACAAGAATACGAGCTTAACGTGTAAAGTTGCTAACACGAAGTTCGTTTAAACCCGATTTAATTCGTGCACTAAGCTAAACATTGAAACAGTTAAAACATTTAAACAGTTTCGTAACCAGATGTCGCTTAAACTCGCACAGCCAATTACGTTACAGTAACGTTATGACGCCATCAACTATTTTTTGGACATTTTCAACGGGGTTCGAACCCAGGACACTCCCGGGGACAAATCCCGATCAGGGTTTTTTATGTCTGTATACGGGTAAGGCGCGTTGGACCACACGGCCAAGATTTAACAAGCCAGAAATGTAAATGGGTTTACATAGTTTTTAAACAACTCGCCTAAGCGCTGTCGGTGTACAAGACGTTATTNAAAAGTGTTAAATGTTTTAAACTCGCTGCTGTGCTGGGCGATGTGACCTTTACGCCATCTAGCGTCAACCGCGTCAGTGGCGGCAAAAAAATATTTTTGAATTTCTGTGTTTTTACTTCTCAATGAACAATGCTACGAGTACTGAAAATTGTAAAACTTAGACAATCGGTTTTGGAGCAGCGAAACGTTTCTCTCGATCTATTTCAACCGACCGTGTATTGGGTGTGGCATGCCACACAGGCAACGTAACTGTACTGGATTGGAAAAGTTACGCGGCCAGTTAAGACGTGTTTTGTAAAGCTTTTTTGTTAAATCCAATCAGTTGGTTGGAATTATCGCGGGAGAGATCCCATTTCACCACAGACGCCGGCGTATCTTTCAAACAACAGGCACTGATTACAATGAACGACGCTTTTCCTATTATTCTTGATCATTCCAGGCTTAAATTTACCAAAGCAGTAGGAAGTCAAACGTAGCACAGGCGTCCATGTTAGCCAACCTTAAGACAGATTAGCGCACAAACAATGCTAAGTCAGGAAAGGACTTTGTATATTTCAGAATGTCATGCAAGCGAAAAAAATGGTAGTTTGAGGAAACGGACATTTTAACTATTAAACTATGAATAACTATACGTATACTTTATACTTTTTTCTGTGACGCCTCTTTGTATTTTTTTTACATTACTACTATGTCTGCTGTTTTGTCTGCAGATTTCAAATTAAAGTTTTCTAGTGACAAGATCCAATTAAACTTAGAATATGTGCCCTGCTGTGGTAAGAAACAATGGAATCGTTTCATTCCAGTCACTGATCGTTGTACATTTCAGAAACATCCTGTCGGCGAGATGACGGGAGAAGCGTTCGGGGAGTATTTGTGCAACTCCGTTCAGAGAAATCAACTTCACACGTTTACTGGTGCAGGGAATAAGACATTGTTCACTTTGAGACCGTTTCATGGAAAAAATGCTAAACAACTAGCAAATTCGCTGGTTTGTTACCCCAACGGCAAGGGCGGAGGTAGGGGCTGGCATTGTCCAGATTGGGATCAATTTACAAATTTGAAACGTGGTTTTGCAAGGCGTTACAACGATATGAGTGAAAAGTCAATTACAAAAATTAAAAACGATTTTGAACGCATGGACTTTGAAGCATTCGTTTTGCTGCAGTTTGAAATAGCTCGTCGTGTGAACGAAGAAGATCAGAAGGTGTATCTCTCAAGGGAACAAGTAAGGGAAGGAATTAACACCGCCATGCAATATAACTTAAAAGATGGCTACAAGCTGATGATTGGTATGTTTACAGCAGAACTCAAAACAAGAAAGGCTTGTTTCAAGGAACTAAAAAGACTATTCAATGCGACATATTCCACGAATTAAATCTTAACCTCTATGGTTAATATGAGTAGTAAATGTACATAATCGTGTGTAACAAAACTGATTTGATTGTGTCTTTGTGTGAAACCAATAAAAATGTGCCAAATGATGTTAGACCGAAGCTAGTAGAAAACAGGACTTAAACAAAAATTTGTAGTTCAGACCAAATCAAGGGCCGTGAAAAACAAATAAACCGTGAAAACAAAAAAAGTTTAAATTTTCTGTTAACATATGCAGGGACTTACCGCTTCACTGATGGTTGTGGGGCAAAATTTTCAACATTTTTTTCTCGATAGAAAAAAGTCCCCTTCAATCATTATTGCTACGCCTGAACGAGCGTGGAATTCTATTTTAACCAATAATGTTAGAGGTGTTTGTATAGTTCTTTCAACATATCATGTATAGGTCTTGTAGACACAAAAGCAACATCATAGGCGACCATGATGTAATATGATGCAATGATCTGTTGAAACGAGAGATGTAGAGAATCGGCTTTATTCGGTTTCGGCCGAACTCAAGCAAAGTTGATTCGAATTAATCAAATCAATAATGAATTGTGTTTCACTGCCATTTTAATTCTGTAGGGTAAAGGGTTGCCTTGGTCATGGTTGTCAGCCTGCATGCCAATAGATTCTCGACTTTTTTTGGAATGGTAAAAACAATAATATTAAAAAAATCATAATATCATTGTCACAACCAATTTTGACTGTACTGATTATTTAGCAATTACATATTTAATTGGTTGTTTATCTTCTAGTTATAACAGTTGTTGCTGAAAAGTCATCAAAACACTATTAGTTTAAAAGATTTGTGTGGTACCTTATTAAACAGAAAAGACACGTTTTAGGCTTTAAATTTATTCTTGTAAAAGATTTAGCAAACCGGATATTCGGTGCATTACTAGTCGAAACCAGCTTTAATTGTATTTGTTGCACAGCCAGTTTCTCATCTTATTGTTCACCCATAGAAAAAAAGGGTTTACTACACAAATTTGGATTAAACTGAGCAAAACTTCGTTCAATCTCTTTAAATTGTCCTTTATATGGTTTGGTGGGCAACGTCCTTTTTAAAGCGCAGCTCCTGTGTTGGATAAGCTATACACGGTCAGTTTAGGTGTGTTTGTGAAGCTTTTGTGAAACGAAAACCAGACAGCTAGGAACTTTGGTATACGTGAGATCACATTTCACACAGCACGCCATGTTGTTCAAACAATAGCCACGGTACCATAAACAATTTTCTATTCCACCCTGAAACAGTTTTTATGGCAGCCGCAGGATGCATGGTAGTGCATTGAAACACTTATTTAAAACAGTTTAGCGCAAAAATCTGCCAAACAACTTTGTTTACAGAAACAAAATTATAAGAGTGAAAATAAAAAGAAATATTAAATTAAATCAGTTTTGTATCAATGGGGGCGTTTGCTATTCATGTTTGAGACAGTCCGAAAATAAAATGAATTACCAACGCACTGTCACTGCTGGGTTGTGAAATATAATTTCAGTTGTCATGTTTATGGGGGGAGGTGTAAAACAACGTCTGAAAAACAACGGGGCTATATGTTTACCACAGACGATAGGTTTTGGAAGAACGAAATTTCACCCGATCTGTTGAAAGTTGAAACCATACATGTGTGCAGTCTATATTGACAATACTCGCTCTGAAACTAAAGACTCAGATACGTAGTTCTTGATTGTATTTGTTGCGCAGCCACCTGTGGTTTTGTATCGTTTATCTCTTAGAACACAACGATAATAGTTGACATGATGAATTCGAGTTGGGCCTGGGGAATGAAATCAGATATGTTTGTTGAAGGTTGTTAAAAGCTTACGACAGAGGGTTTGTAACCTTTGGTACTCGTGAGATCATATATCACACCGCAAGCCATGTTTTTGAAAAAATAGCCACCGAGTACTATAAACAATTTTTTATTCCATTCTCAAATCACTTCGTATGGCAGCCGTAGCAGTAGTCTACAGTAAAACAGCTTAGCGCATAAATCTGTTAAAACATTCTTGTTTACACAAACAAAGAGAAAGTAAAAATAAAAGAACCTTTAAATAATTCAGTTTTACATTGAGGCGAGCGTTTGCGGTTTATCCGAGGCAGTCCGACAATAGAATAAATTACCAACGCGCTACAAACACGACAAAAATGCCAAAAAAACGGCACAGTAAGTCGCCTCAGCAATCGCGGGTCTGTAGAGTCTTTACAATACAAATGTTTCATCGTCTTACGCCTATTGCCCGCTCTTAGTGTTCATAATTTTTTTTATAGTAGCTATAGCATGTCGGTAAACAGTCCTTTAACAGCAAGAAAATTTACTACTATTAATATTATTTGCGAATATAATATTAGCTATTCGCTTGACGCAAGTTACTGAACAATGCATCTAAGTAGTACGACAGAGTTTATATTCGCACTCGCTCTACGAACCACTTCATTAGAGTGTGCTTTAAATATACTACTTTTTTATTTTTTTAAGCTCATCATACTTTTCTTTCCTTTTACAGAAGTATAAAATCAATATCTTTTGTACCATAGTTAAATACAATTTTTGATGATGTCTATGCCCGGTTTATTTGAGACGGTAAGAAAACCTAAACGTAATCGTTTTGTCATATTAACCCCCCCCCCCCCCCCCCCCCCCCCCCCCCCCCCCCCCCCCCCCCCCCCCCCCCCCCCCCCCCCCCCCCCCCCCCCCCCCCCCCCCCTTGTCTATTTAATTATAGGTTGAAACAGTGTGCACTGTCTGCAGCTTATCATCTATTGACTCGATACTTTTACAAGTATTTCCTGTTTTGCATTTCAGATTCCTATCGACAAACTTTTGGGTTCCCATTTAAGCCTTGGAACCTTCACCTCTTCCCGGTACATTTTCACTGTTGGAGGGCGGCCAGTATTCGAACTACATCCTCACAACTTCAACTCTGTTTTGTTCTACGACAACAGCCTCAACTCATACCCCCCCCCCCCCCCCCCCCCCCCCCCCCCCCCCCCAAGCCAGTACAACCAAATGCTAAAAATGACATTTAAGGATATTTTAGCTAAAGGGTTTCCTGGATTTAAAGCTTTCGTTTTGCTGCAAATCGAAAAAGCTTTTTATCTACAAGTGGAGCGATTGATCCAGAAAGCATTAGAAGCAGAAAACTTCGATGTGTATCAGCAGTTTCCTTCCTGGAAAGCTTTTGTGGCAAGGTCGATTCCGAACTTAATTGCGCCTACCAGTTACTAGCAAGCGCGCCCGGCCTACTTTTAAGCATGAAAACTTTGGTCGGGATTCGTCCCCGGAAGCGTCCTGGGATTTGACCCGTGAAAAAACTATGTAACGCGTAAACAATCATTCACAAATTCGTGTTTGGGTAAAGCAACTGATGTTTCTTTTTTATCTTTTGCGTTTTGCATTTGTAGGTGTGATTAGTGAATGTTTGTATTTCTTTGAAACTGATCGCAAATAAATTAGTCAAACTGATATCAAATTTGTGAACAACAATTCTGGAGTGAAAGAAAACCTGAAACGCGCCTGAACGATTGTGAAAAGATGTTTGCCAACGAAAATTACTTCAGGTGTAACAAAACTTTTCACTGCTCTAAACCGGCCTCGTTTACAGTCGTGCATTCCACGTAAGCGACACAGCTCTGCTGGATTTGCAAAGTTACTTGGCCAGATCAGACGTGTTTTGTGAAGTTTATTCAGCTGCTTAGAATCTTTGTATGCCAGACCTTATTTCACCACAAAAGCCGACGGTTTTCAAACAACAGACACTGATTACTACAAACGACGCTTTACCATCATATCAGGCTTAGATTTACCTAAGCCCCCCCCCCAAATGTAGTGCAGGCGTCTATATTGGTCAAACTTAAGAATAGCTTACCGTCAAAAGAGTACCAGGTCAGGAATGAAAGTTAGGTTACATATTCAAGAAACATAAACGGGCGAAAGGAAAAAAACTGTTTCAGTGAAATATACATTTCAAATATTTTGTAGTTATCTCCGTTATAAGTATTTCAAACGAAGGTCGCAAAATAATAAAAGGGTGTTATGCATTGAGTTTCATAGGCAGTAGAAAGCATAGCAACGCAGCACAGAAGTGCCAGTTGGGTTAACTCGCTAAGCTTGCTATACAAAGGGTTTGTTCAAGCGAAACTTTTCCCCTGCTCCATTCAAAGCAACTGTGTCTGCGACCTGACAGGCAAAGCTTATCAAAACAAAGAACACAATTGTCTGCTCGATACCAGTAAATGAGTAAAGGTTACGCGAACATCTCAGCTATAATGGAAAGAATGAAGAGAGTAGTTGGCATTTTTGAAGTATTTTTAAACAATGTCCGCAAATGATATAAAGTTTCCATGTTTACAGTTCATAGGTAGTGCAAAGCATAACAACGTAGCACAGAAGTGCTAGTTAGGCCTACTAAGCAATTCGAAGTCAGTATTGCAAAATTGACGAACGAAATGTAACAAATTTTTTAACGACCATTTAACATACGATGCACAATTGGTAAATTAGTATGAAATTATTATTTTTTTTTCAGTTACAAAATCACATTTATTTAAGTTTGCAAGGACATTTGACAGACAAAATCGAGTTTTTGAAGTTGTAACTATAATAATCGGACTTAGTTGTAATCCCTGTTTGAATGGTTGAGTTAGCGTTGAGTTAGTCGTTAGTTTATCACTAAGTTAAGTTGCCAGTTGAAACGTATTTAATTGATTTTAGTATTACACTTATCAGACTCTTTATAATTCTCCACTATAAAATGGTCCCATAATATTCCTTGTTTATCTAAGTTGTACAAGATTACATGCTACTCTCACGACTAACAAGTCAAGTGGGATTCTAACGCAATGCCTTAATTACCACTTTTAATATGTTGTTGTTGTTTCCTTACAGAATTAAGTTTACGACTGTCTTTTTTTGCATCAACATCGAATAATATGCAGTCTAACGCACCCGAAGAGGTAAGATGCGGTAGAGCCACTAATGTATCAACTCAAATCACAAAAAGTTTGCTAAATTCCGATAGATGGAGTAAAGAGCATGGGTATTTAATTAACAGTGAGACTGGGATAGGGTTGGGGACTAACTGTAAGAATAGAAACTAAGTTTATAAGTTCGTTTTATTGTTCTTGTTATTATAAAACCACACCCCAACCCCAATAGCCCAAATTGTCAGCATTTTTACACATTTTTTCACGGGGTTCGAACCCAGGACACTCCCGGGGACGAATTCCGATCAGGTGTTTTGTAAGTCTGTGCCAGACCTTTCGGCCAAGTTCCTGTCCAGCATTTTTACACAATTCGTTTTCAAAAATTCTCAAATGCTCTTTGCGCTACCTACCGGAATTTCGCAAACTTATCAATTGATTTTTTACGTAAGGAGAATTTCCGCAAGATGCAAAATTGGGGGAGAGGATATTATTCACAATTCAACGGGACAACACAATTTGGTTCGACGGAAAATGTGCGTCTTTAAGAGATGTGGATATTGGACCAGATTTTGCAGCGCAGTACAGCAACCCCCCCCCCCGGGGGAGAGGATATTATTCACAATTCAACGGGACAACACAATTTGGTTTGACGGGAAATGTGTGTCTTTAAAAGACGTTAATATTGGACCAGATTTTGCTCCCCAGTACAGCAACTTTAAAGCCTTTTACTTCGGGAATATCGATGCAAAAATAATTCGTAGCCTTTATTTTCGGGTTTTTATTATGTTGCAGTTTGCAATAGCTCGATTCGAGCAAGCGGAGCGATTGATTAGTGAAGCTTTAGATTCTAACTCACAACAAGGATATCAAGAGTTGGTGGCAAAGTTACTATCCTTGTCACCTAATGGTTACTGATTCAAAGCAGCTGGATTTAATTTGTTAATTGTGTATTGTAGTGACCTCTCTTGCATGTTTACATTCGTGTGTGTCGAAACGTATGCGTTTTGCCTTTTTCTCGCTCTGTCGCTGTCGCCTCATAATCGCCTGAGTTTTTCTTGTTGCGCGGTCTTCTATTATTGGACTGTTGTTAAATAAAGCATCCGCTTTAGTATCAACGTAGGAGACGACATACACACGTTCGGTTAAAAACCGTGTGCATGCACAGCACAGGGTGTGTATTGATTTTATACATACAGCTGTACATTATGCAGATCGGCGAACCGTATTAATTTGTTCGATTAATTTAAGCAACTCCGACTTCTTGGCTTCCGGTAAAGTTTAAGTTAAAAAAGTGGACGTTTTTACAAATACTCGTGAGCAGCGTTGTGTTTTGATCACGTGTTTGTAGATTCCAATTGTAGCGACGATCAGCGGACACACAAACGCTGTAAGCACAAGAGAAATCGGTTTTGGTCAGGTGAAACTTTTTTCTCGCTTCATTTAAACTAACTGTGTTTGCAACTTGATAGGCGACGCTTATCAAATCAAAGAACGTAATTGTCTGCACGATATCAGTAAGGTTGCGAGAACAACTGAAACTGAAAGTCAATAAATCCTTCTATAGTTAAAGTTTTAAAAAATGCGATCTGATTTATTGTTGTTTTGCAAAGGGAAATCCCCCCCCCCCCCCCCCCCCCCCCCCCCCCCCCCCCCCCCCCCCCCCCCCCCCCCCCCCCCCCCCCCCCCCCCCCCCCCCCCCCCCCCCCCCCGTCAATTTGCATTTCCGCTGCATTTCGCGGAATTAGCTTAAGCAACAAAACGCCACTTGATGTCCCCATAACTATGGGAACAATGTGAACAGACAATCAGTAACATGACAGTCTTGGTTAAAGGCGTCTGACCCAAATGCAGACAAAATCTGATCGGAATTTTTTACTCAAATCGTTGTGGATTTGGAAAAAGTTTTTTGATTTGTATTATTTTGTCATTTAATGCAACAACGCGCCATAAACAAAGCGCGGATATACGGTTGAAAATCGGCTTAGGATTTGGGATTTGGCCTGAGTTCCAACTCTGCCACATTCGAATAGTAGTTAACTTTTTGACGCGAGTGTGCATGCGAACAGGGTGTGTATTGATTTTATACATACAACTGTACATTATGTAGTTTGGCCAATCGTATTAGTTTGCTCCGTAAATTTAATCAACTCCGACTTCGACAATTCGTGGCATCAGGTAAAGTTTAAGCTAAAATACTCGGCGTTCTTACAAATACGGTTGTATGGGCGCGTGAGCTGCGTTGTGTTTTGGTCACGTGTTTGTAACGATCAGCGAACATACAAAAGCGGTAAGCACAAGAGAAATCGGTTTAGGTCAAATGAAACTTTTGTCTCGCTTCATTCAAACCAACTGTTTGCAACTTGATAGGCGACGCTT
>QLIY01002028.1:0-11000 GCA_003260075.1 Phallusia mammillata
TGTCACTTGTTTCAAACAATATTTGTAATGTTGTGGTTGCACTTTTAGTTAATTAATATCAGTTGTATCAGGTTAATTGCTCATTTATCAACATTTTCTTCGATGAATAAAAGTTTTATACCTGTTTCAGATTGATAAATTCATCTTATACCATTGTCCTGATGAGCCCCCCCCCCGAATCCAAATCAAAGAAACTGTCAGAGAGTGTGAGGCAAAGTGGTAAAAAACTTAACTTGCATATTTGGTTTCATCTTTTTGCATGTTTCAATGAACTTGGCAGTGATGGTATTAGCTTACCTGTGACCAAACTTCTACCAACAGTTGCTGACATCAGGGGTTCTGTATTTTCATCTGATATCACAAACATGGCTTCACTTTACAAACTGAACAAGACCACTCTGAATTTGGATTATGTTCATCTATCATTTGTTGGAAATGCATTGCAGAGTTTTGGGAAGTTTGTGCAAGAACACAGAGTTAAAGTTAGTATGATAACTAGATCTTGTCAACATGTTTCAGTATTAGCTCCTTTGCCCCACCGAGGCAATTTACTTTGTAATACACAATTTATAATTTTTGGTATTGGTGAAGCTACAATTAAGACTTAATTTGTACAATCCTATTCAGTTCCTTTGTTTATATGTTTGTTACATTGATAAAGATCGTTTTTCTCAATAACTCTTAAAAACAAATAATGTAAAACCTAAAAATTTTTTATAACGTTATAATTTTAAGCTTGAAGAAAGTAAGTTGCAATAATTGATAATCACCAAACCTTGACTAAGGTTTTCAAATGATGCATTAACATTACCCTATGCTTGCAGTGAGATTACAATGAGAAAAATGTTCAAAAAAACTATTATTTTTTCAAAACGTTTGCATTTTTTCTAAATGCGGTTTAGGGGAATTCCCACAGTTTGGTGTCACTGTTTTTCAAAAAATATTTGTAATATTGTGGTCGCACTTTTAGTTAATTAATATTAGTTGTATCAGGTTAAGTGCTTATTATCAACATCTGATTTGATGAATAAAAGTTTTTCACCTGTTTTAGATTTATGTCTTCATATTAAAACATTGTCCTGATGAACAAGTGCAGTTTGCTGGAAGCTTCCTTCCTCATGTGGAGATATTCTATGTTGATCGATTAGCTTTCATTCCCCCCCCCCGCTGGAAGCTTCCTTCCTCATGTGGAGAGATTTGGTGTTGATGCATTTAATTCCCTTTTTGATTCAACAGACAGGGGCAGAAAGGTTTGAATTTTTTTTCAATAAAGTTGTTGTCATTAAAATTTATGTATTATATTAATTATGATTGTGCACATAAAAAACTTGGGATAATTTTACAAAAGCATTACACTGGTGACACAGAATCTGGAAATGTCTGCAAAAAACATGGTTGGAAATACACCAATATAAAAAACGTTTTTCTACAGAATGCATTAACATTGGCCAGAAGCATTAAAGATGGACTTCTGCAAACTAATCACCCACATCAGGTTTATACTTACTAATATTAACTTTAGTATAATGAAAAGAAAAAGAGTTTTAATCACATTTGGCCAGACACCAAGCACTGCAACAACTTAACGCTGAAAACTCAATTTCTGGTTTACTCCAGTTTTTTTTCTGCTTTGACTATATTTTATCACCTAACTTAACAATATGCATTTGAAATTTTTCAGTAATTTAAGAAGTTTTACCATTTTCCCAAAATTTTCAACCATTTTCCCAATATATTTTTAGTTCATTAAACCACATACAATTGGGAAATTACAATGATTTTTTTTATTGTTTTTATGTTTAACAGATAAAGAAGTTAGACTTGAATAACATACTTTTTGGAGATGAAGGTGTGAGCATACTAAGCAGTGGGGTGGGCAAAGTAGCAGAACTTGATATAAGGCCCCCCCCCCTTAAAGATGGACTTCTGCAAATTGATCACCCACATCAGGTTTGCTATAGTTACTAATATTAACTTTGGACAAATAAAAACAGTTCCAATCACATTTGACCAGACACCAAGCATTGCAACAACTTAACACTGAAAACTCTAATTCTGGTTTTTAGTCTAATTTGTCTACTACAACTATATTTTGTCACCTAATGGTACAATTTGCATTTAAAAAAAATCTGCAATTGTAAGTTACTGTTTTCCCAACATACGTTTCATTAATAAAACCACAAATCATTGGGAAATTAAATTGATTTTTTTTTACTACTAACTACATGTTTATATGTTAACCAGCTGAAGAGTTTGATTTTGAATACTCAAACTTTCAAATTGCAGTATTTGTTGACAAATACTTCTTTTTTATGTTTAACAGATGCAGGTGTTGGACTTGAGTCGCATACCTTTTCGAGATGAAGGTGTGAGCATACTAAGCAGTGGGGTGAGCAAAGTAGCTGACCTAGATATGAGATTCAATTACATGACATCAGTTGGTGCTGTTAAGTTGGGTGAACATCTTGAGATGGAAACTACACAGTCCATGGTAACTGTAAATTTGTTTGTCATGCTATCCGAGGCCATGACGAGGGAGAAGGAAATTACCACCAACTCCTAAAANTGACAAAATATTTGTTAATAGAGAAACAATGATTTCAAACAATATTTTTCATTTATTAATGTGATTGGTGTTTGGGCGTCAACAAATCCATTTGGCATAGCTGTTAACTTCACATTATTATTGTTGTGTGAAATGTACATTATTTTTTAGGTTGGATTGGATATCAGTTGCAATGACGCCCCCCCCCCCAACTTTACATTATTGTTGTTGTGTGAAATGTACATTATTGTTTAGGTTGGATTAAAGCCCCCCCCCCTGACATTGGAGCTTGTGCAATTACCAAGTCAATCCACAAAATAAAAAGACTTGAAATGAACTTCCCCCCCCCCCCCCCCCCCCCCCCCCCCCCCCCCCCCCCTGTTTTTTTAATTAACTTTAGTGTTACTTGATTGTGTGATAAAATTACATTTAAAATGAAAGATATTTGAGTTTTAATAACTGTTCACATTTCATTTTTTAAACTGTATTGAGATTTTGTGGTTTATTTTTGCAAAAAGTCTAAACTAGTTGTTCCTTCTTAGATTCCCTACTTGGATTTGTCACACAACAAGTTTGGTGATGATGGGGCCCAGGAACTTGGAAAATGTTTGCATCTGGTGGAGAAGCTCTTCTTGCGTAATTGTGACATCACTTCCACTGGTGCAGATGCATTGGCTGGTGGATTATCAAAATTACAGACACCAGTAAGTTCCCCCCCCCCCCCCCCCCCCCCCCCCCCCCCCCCCCCCCCCCCCCCCCCCCCCCCCCCCCCCCCCCCCCCCCCAAGATGTTGCTTTGAAGCTGACATCATGTAACTAAAAGTAATAAAATGGATTTTGACATGTTAACAGTGGTAGCAAAAAAATTACTTATGGAATTAGTAAAAAATTGAAATTGGTGGTATGAGTTATAATGCTAGGAGGCTATAATTATATTTTTTGCTTTTTTGCTTTCTGTGCAACTAATAGATACAAGTTAGCACTGATAAGCACAAAACTCATACACTCTATACTTTAAGCAAGAAACATAGGTCCTCAATCTTAAGTTTTTTGTTTGATTTTTATCAGTACATATGAAATCTGTTGCATATAAATTTTGATTTACCACTCTGCATTATTTCGTGATTACGATGTTAATTCAACTGTTTGCTTGCTTGCTAAACTCAATAAACATGGTGCATTATAAATGTTCTGTCTTACATATTTTAAGGATTTTTACCATTGTAAGAATGTTGCATTTAATTTGTTTCTCTTAACAATACTCTGTATTTTCAAGTTTGAACAATAAAAACCATATAAGTTTTCTGCAGTGCCCCCCCCCCGATTTTTGCTATTGTAAGAATGTTGCATTTAATTTGTTTCTCTTAACACCACTCTGTATTTTCAAGTTTGAACAATAATAAACCATATAAGTTTTCTGCAGTATGTGGGTAAAAGGAAAGTTAATTTATTTTTAGATGCAAGGTTTGAACTTGTCATGGAACAAGTTTGGTGATGAAGGGGCAAAAAAGCTTTCCGAATATTTTCATCAAGTGAAGAGACTTGACTTGCATGAATGTGGAATCACATCTCCCCCCCCCCATTTTCAAGTTTGAACAATAATAAACCATATATATAAGTTTTTCTGCAGTATGTGTGTGAAGTGAAAGTTAATTTACTTTTCAGATGCAGAGGTTGGACTTGTCATACAACAAGTTTGGTGATGATGGGACAAAAATGCTTTCCAAATGTATGCATCAAGTGAAGAGACTTGACTTGCATGAATGTGAAATCATGTCCACAGGAGTAACAGCTTTGGCTGGTGGATTGTCAACACTACAAACACCAGTAAGTTGTATCTGTTATAATGCTTGGTAATCTTGAAGACACAGTGTTCTTAATTAACATGGTTTGCTGTGGTTGTGTCTGTTCCCCCCCCCCCACCAGTAAGTTGTATCTGTTACTATGCTTGGTAAACTTGAAGACACACTTGTGTTCTTAATTAACACAGTTTGCTGTGGCCCCCCCCCCCACCAGTAAGTTGTATCTGTTACTATGCTTGGTAAACTTGAAGACACAGTGTTCTTAATTAACACAGTTTTGTGTCTGTCGCCTTGACTACATACTCTGAAATAGAAAATCCAAAACCAACAAAATGTTTGGTCTGCACCCGAACCTACCCGACTGCTTTGTTGAATGTGGATTGAAGTTGATTTTATAAACCATTTTCACCTCTATATATCTACACACAAGTGTAGTTGGGTTTTTTTTTGGTTGAATAAAAACACTTTGTATATCCCTGATTTGCTGGTTCTATGTCTGGGGCAGGGCAACCCCCCCCCCACCCGAACCTACCCGACTGCTTTGTTGAATGTGGATTGAAGTTGATTTCATAAACCATTGTCACCTCTATATATCTACACACAAGTGTAGTTGGGTTTTTCTTGTTTTAATAAAAACACTTTGTATATCCCTGATTTGCTGGTTCTATGTGTATGTCCGGGGCAGGGCAAGACTCACATATAAAATATGTTCTAATTTGTTGAAATTTTAAATAAGCACCAGCACACAAATATGAAGCATATATGTCCACAACCAAAAATGTTGTAGTTGTCATCGGTTTAACAATTTTACTTTAATTAATCAAGTGCTTATTAAAGTGTTTTTATTGCTAAATGTTAAAGAATTGTGCAATTGTTAGGTTTAGATTGTGGTCACCAACCTCTACTTTAGGAGCCACATGAAACTTTTAAAAAATGCTTGCTGCTTCAAATGTTGCCACCCTCCAATTTAGTGTCAGTTGGTTCTGACACAAAATCACTTATGACATGTACAATAAGCAACATCTCATAAACATAGATATGTTGTGACTGAATATCCATTACTGAATTATTAAAATAAACATTGATATATTTTTCAATTGCAATTGACCATCCTAAGACTGTTGGACAAAAAATCTACAAAAATAAAAATCTTCACACCATTGCTTGTGTATGCTGACTGAAAACCTTTTTTTGAAACCTCTGCCCCAAACACAACACAAGTAAGGAAAAAAAACTTTAGGAGTTGATTACTTCAGCTAATTTGTCCTATGGAATCTAAAATTATTCGCACCATTTTACCACTGTTACTACTTTGCATATAAATTGGGACCTATTTGTAAAATTGTTATATAAGATATAGAACATATAAATTATATACGAAAGTCATTTGAAAAATTTGGAACTAAAGTGAGTAGATGTGCTCATTCATCTTAAACCAACAATGTTTGGACTTATTACTTAGGATATTTTGGTAGTGATTTAGGATAGTGATGTCATAAATAGTATTTGTATTTTTTATGCATTGATTGTATTCCCCCCCCCCCATAAAATATGTTCTAATATGTTGAATTTTTAAAAAGCACCAGCATACAAATACGAAGCATATATGTCCACAACTAAAAATGTTGCTATGCACCACAAACAAAATAATTCTGTGGGGTAATAGTATTAGGGGTGTTATCAAACAAACGTTTCGAATTTTTCAAATAATCCAATAATTTTTTCCCTTTCAAATCAAATAATTCAAATAATTTTAAAATTTAGCAATATAAGGTCCAGAATCATTAAAGAATAAGGATATTTCAAACTTATTAAACAAAAATTACAATGTGGTTGTGCTCCTTGTCATTAAATTTATGCTCAACCTTTTCAAAATAAAAAAAAGTGATACAGACATGCTTCAGTTATTCTCCATAATTTGGCAGAGCCATGTATTCCCCACAAGTATTTTTTTATCATTTTAACAGTTTTTCTGTAGACACTTGGTTAAACTTTGGTCTTTAACATTTCAATCACTTGCTTGAATAGCCTCTTACTAGATGCAATTAATACCAAACTTTAAGCTCAAATATAAATTATCATGCTCTAGTCCAAACTATTTTGGGAAAGTGGGTTATATAATGCTGGAAACAAATGTTGCAGTGCTTTTGTTTCCACTTTATTTCATAAAAATGTCACCAATGTGTTCAAATCATTTGATTTTGCACCTAAATTGAGGTTTTCTGTCTGGAAAAAAATTATTTCATTATTTGAAATTGATTACAAAATTATTTGATAAATTCTCAAATAATTAAAAATTTCAAATAATCGAATAATTATTTGTTTGATAACAGCCCTAAATAGTATAATAAAGGCCACAAACATATGGTACTTTTGTTTGTACATTACTTGGTGGAGTTTTTACGCATGCCAGTTAGAGGGGTATTAACAACCTTATGACGTCAAAAGCATTAATGAATGTTGCTAATAACACCTCTAGTGGGTAGAATTTTGAACATTGGCTGATTTGGAAAAAAAATATGACTGTTAATTGGGTTATCCCCCCCCCCGTTCGATACCATCGATACCGAGTACCGGGTACCCGTCCCATCACTACATTTTACCACTGTTACTAGTTTGAATATAAATGTGTGTGGGGACCCGTTTGTATAGTAAATTGTTATGTAAGATATAGAACATATACATTGGCATTATATTCGAAAGTCATCTTAAAAATTTGGAACTAAAGTGAGTAGATGTGTTCATTGATCTTAAACCAACAATGTTTGTACTTATTACTTAGGATATTTTGGTAGTGATTTAGGATAGTGATGCCACAAACAGTATTTGTATTTTTTATGCATTGATTGTATTTAAGCAAAGAACAATAAACTGACTGTAGGTCTGCTCACACAAAATGGTCACAAAAAATACAAACAAGTCAGCACTAACAGCTGTACTTAATTTACTGTCCAAATAATCATACAAATTAACATTTAAGTGTATGTTTCAGATAGTTAAAATGAATGTTATCAAGCCAACTTTTTTTGTATGGAATATGTTGGCAATGAATTTTGAACACCATGTGTTATAGTTTGAAACTGCCATCTGACAAAAATGTTTCATTGTAAACTTTTTGTTTAAAATTTTAACGACACTATTTTATTAAGCATTGCTTTATTTGATCCAGGATATTTACAAATTTATCAAAACTACCACATTAACTGTGGGATCGGAGGGAGGTAAACTCAAAGTTGGTGGATGTATTGTTGCCCCCCCCCCCAAACTGACTGTAGGTCTGCTCACACAAAATGGTCACAAAAAATACAAAGAAGTCAGCACTAACAGCTGCACTTCATTTACTGTCCAAATAATCATACAAACAACCATTTAAGTCTATGTTTCAGATAGTAAAAATGAATGTTATCAAGCAAACCATTTTTTTGGTATGGAATATGTTGGCAATGAATTTTGAACACCATGTGTTATTGTTTGAAACTGCCATCTGACAAAAATGTTTCATTGTAAACTTTTTGTTCAAAAGTTTAACAACGCTATTTTATTAAGCATTGCTTTATTTGATCCAGGATATTTACGAATTTATCACATCAACTGTTGGATCGGACGGAGGTAAACTCAAAGTTGGTGGATGTATTGTTGACCCCCCCCCCGGATTTGGCTGAAATTTACACAGATGGTAGATATAGTTATGTAGGTGTACATTGCCCCCCCCCCAATTCCACCTGATGCTTTGGATCAGCCAACAACAATCACACTTACTTCTTACTATGGAAAGCTTAAACAAGTTTATTCTAAACGTCAAAAAGTAAGTGATATTTTTCAACACATTAAATGCACCCAATTTTTGTCAATCACATAACATTCTTGTATAGTTGGTTAAGCAGGCAAATTATAAAAGAGTGTGTAATAGAACAACATCAATTTAGACTCGCACAAATAGTATTAGGTTGCGATTAAGTGTTTACTCTGTAATTTAGTTGCGTTTCATTTGTGTTGGTAAAACAGCCCCCCCCCCCTTTGCATGTGTGGGGACCCATGAGTTTTTGCCTCCAGAAACGACTAAGGTTGTAAAAAACGATGGCTAATATGGGACCCAATACAAAAAACAAAATGTGCTAAGCCACCCTTCTAGTTTTCAACACATTATCTGACAAAAATGCATTTTATAACTGTGAAAGCCAAGAACTTACATTTGACAATGCTTTTAAGCCCCTGTGCTGGTGGTCCCAATTTTTGTCAATCACATAACATTCTTGTATACTTCTTCAAGCAGGCAAATTATAAAAGAGTGTGTAATAGAACAACATCAATTTAGACCCACATAAATAGTATTAGGTTGCAATTAAGTGTCAATTCTGTAATTTAGTTGCATTTCATTTGTGTTGATAAAACATAATTTAGAATACCCATCTGATAATAATGACATTTGTTTATGACTACAAACATACATGAATAAATCAGGAAAACGCACTGTGTGTAATGACTTATTTACTTTCTTTTAACCAAAACTTGACAAGACACACCTTTTTATTGGGAAGGTCAACTACATTGTACTGGACACACCTGTAAGTGTTGCACAGTACCCTAAGGTTTCCAGAAACCATGGTTAAAGTGCCCTTACCTAGAAGGTGCTACTAGTGGTACATGTACTACCAATTGTATACCACTTATGTAAATACCTAATTATGTGTACATTTCTTAATCATTTTGAAGGAGTCTGAACGAAACCAGTTTACTCCAATGCTCAAATGTGAACCAAACTATCTGAGGTTTAAAAAAGCTGTTTCCGTCACTTTACCAACTTGTTTTGTTTCTGAAGTTCAACAAATGATTGTGGTAAATATTTTCTGTGCCATTGTTCTGAATATTAGTTTTACCATTTTAACTCAAATAACAGGTAAAAGAAAGTCATGATGGTTTGAAATGGAAAGATGTTGAAAGAGCTTTTTATTTCAACCAAATGAGACACCAGTTCAATACAACTCACTTCACATGGCAAGATAATAGTTTAAATGCATTATTATCAGCCCCGTTTCTTTATGGGGACACTTACTGTTTTTTTCTCATTATGGGTCCCCTTTCCAAAAGGGCAAGTAGTTGTATGTTACTTGTTGGTGGGTTGCTTGGTGGACATTTTTGCACCATGGCAGCTTATGAAAAAGTGCGTCTACATTGTGTGAAACATAGTTACTAATTAACTTTTGCACATCTGCCAATTTGTCAGTGACTGTTATACTCTTTGAGTTTTTCTGCAAAAGTTAGAAATGTTTTGAAACTGACAAGAACATAAACATCCCAAACAAAGCAACAGTATCTTTAGACTGTAGAAAATTCTCGGCGTTATAAAGCTTCACATGAATGTTTATTGCATTTCAAAAAATTTTTTGGTTGTTAATATCATAGAAATATGAGAGACAAGCTGTTTTAATTGAAATCAGACATTGGGTAAAAAGAGCACTCTTAAGCCACATATTAAGTTTTAGGAGGATTGGAAGCATTGTTTATCTGGTTTTATTTTGATATAATTTCTTCTTTTTGACTATCTATCTAATGTATAACATAATAATAATGATACAGAAAGAATGTCGACAAAAACTTTTAAAGATGCTATGTATTATTTTTTCTCTATTATGTAATGCAAAATATTTGCTAGACAGTAATATCATTTTTGCTTGCAATATACTATAGTAGTATAGTAGCATACTATAGTAGTAATATTATAGTAAATCCCTAAAATAAATTATATAGTTTTGATAGCTAGTACTGTTGCTTCGCAGGTTTAAAGCTAATCCTGTTAATTGGATTAGAAACTTTCGGAGCAAATATAAGAGATTAAAGTGTGAATTTGAAGGAAAATCAGATATGGCAAATCCTAAATCACGAATAATGTATATTTCTGTGTTTGATGAGCTTCCTGGCTATGAACTTGTAAGCCAGAGTGAAGGAAAACATAGCCTTTGTTCTGTGTCTTTTAAAGTCAGGTAATTTGTTTAAAATCAATGCTCTGTGGTAATCAAATACGTGTTTTGTTGGTTTTAATAAACTTTGTAATAAATCTCAAACAGATGATCATTTTATTAAATCTGTTTTTGTGCGTTATTTGTTTTTAGTTATAGGTGCCAAAAAGCAAAAATAATCATATCAAAGCATCCAAAATGGATTGAGTGTGAAGAAAAAACAATGGAGTTGAATGATTTTTTTGGAAATCCATGTGGTGGCTGTTCTCAGGCTTTGAGACAAATAGAAGAGTCTAATGATGACATTAGGTTTAAAATTGTCATTGAATCCAATGGTGAAATGCTTTTGGGTGATGACTCAAGAGGCGAATTTTCAAAAAATCCATTTCCACCTCTGCCTGCTGCTGGTAAGTTATTGTTTTGATGTGACGTCTAAAATATTTTAATGACAAACATAATGGTACACATCAGTTTAACAATTGTGCCAAGTCACTTTAATAGTCAAATTACATAAAATGTCTGAATTAATCAATTATTTGTTGTCTAGTTCAACCATTAGTTCATGTGCAAAATGTGAATGCTAGCCACTCCAATATAACAGGATCAAATGTTGGAGTTGAGAAAATTACCACTACAAAGGATAAGTAGAAATTAGCAGTAAGCTATAAAGAAGAGAGGACATTTTTTCGAGTAGAAG
>QLIY01002028.1:13590-24180 GCA_003260075.1 Phallusia mammillata
TTGGGTATGCAACTAACTGGTATGATCTGTACTAACAAAACAGCTTATAATTGCATATTAAATGATTTATGTTGAATTCACACATGACTTTTCCCAAACATGAAGTTCTAAGTTTAAATATTACTCTGTTGCTAGGCTCAACAACTCCTACAAGAATTTAAATAATCAGTATGAAGAGGTGCAAGGACAATATTCAACCCTCAAATCCAGCCTAAATCAGACAAAGCTGGAATATGCTAAATTGGAAGCTGAAAGTTCAGAAATTAAGGTTGGCTTGATTGGCATGTAGCTCCATCTTCAAGTGAAGTGATATATTACATTTATGCAGTATCATAATCAGCAGTTGGATAGTACTGCTACTAAGCTTAACAACCGCTGTGAAGTTCTGATGCAATTGAAGGCAAATCTGGAGGAAGGCAATTGTCATCTTCTGGAACAAATCAGTCGACTAATGGGTCAAAATGAAGAAATTCTATCTCAGATCCTGGAAAACAAAGATCCAATTTATTCCGAAAAAAAGCAATATACGTCAGTGTTCAATATTTCTAAAAAAATATCTCAAATCACTACATATTATTTACAAAATCTTTAAATTTTAGTGAGCGAAAGCAGGAGATTCACCGTCAAAAAGAAAAACTTGACCAGAAGATTATAGACCTGTATAGAGCTCCAGGCCATTCACCTTCAAAACGCAAGGGTATTGGGCTTACTCATATTTTTTCACTTGCAAGTTTACTTTGTCTTTGCAAAACTAAATGTTTTTTTATTGACACTGCCTGTAAGACACTATCATAAACATAACTTTTTTTAAGGTATTACGCCAACCATTCGTAAGACCTGGCAGAGTATTGGAAAAACAAGTGAAAGTCGCAGAAAACGTGATGGCCTGCCTGCAAGTTCAAGTTTGAACAGACCAAACCATGACCAACAAGATACAAATCATCCTGAGTTTGTTTCCTCATCATCAATACATAGTTTTCCCAGTGAATCTGCTTCGGTTGATTCTGGGTCAGCTGAAGGTCATCTTGAAACTGGCACAAAAGAACCTGGTAAGTTTACTATTTCATTACAGTGAAAATTACAATTAACTGATATGATATAAATATTGCCTTTTGAGTTGTTGTAATCGAACTGTACTTAACTCTTGACATCTCATGAGGCAATTCAATTAGTGCTACCGAAGTTTGCCACATGTTTTTTTCTGTCTGTGTCTGTTATTAAGCACTTTCGTGTCACACACATATGTAATGAAAAATTTTTATCCACAGTTACTGTGGTAGAGTTGTTTTTGCTTTGATGCACCTGTTTGGATGCTAGATACACTGAACTTGTCAAAATCACAAAAACTCTTTTGTGTGATGTTCCAATTTTTGCACAACCAAAATGTTGTAGTTGTCTCCTGTTTAACAATTTTACTTTAATTATTCAAGTGCTTATTAAAGTGTTTTTATTGCTAAATGTTAAAAAATTGGGCAATTGTTAGGCTTAGATTGTGGTCACCAAGCTATACTTTAGGAGCCACATGAAACTTTTTAAAAATGCTTGTTGCTTTTAAAAACTTTTAAAATGTTTTTTTTAAAATGAAAAAGTTTAAAACATTTTAATGACAAACATAATGGTAGACATCAGTTTAACAAGTGTGCCAAGCCACTTTTAATAGTCAAATTACATAAAATGCCTGAAATAATAAATTATTTGTTGTCTAGTTCAACCATTAGTTTATTTGCAAAATGTGAATGCTAGCCACTCCAATATAACAGGATCAAATGTTGGAGTTAAGAAAATTGCCACTACAAAGGATAAGCAGCAGTATGTTATAAAGAAGAGAGGAAATTTTTTTTCGAGTTGAGGGCTTGATGTTTTGTGTTTCAACTATTAAACACAACAGAAATGTTTTGTGTTGACTAATTCATTGTGATTGGGTATTTGACTAGATTGTTAGTAATATACTCCGCAAGTACCCTGGTAGCTGATCAAAAGTTGTGTTTTACTTTGCAACTGCACCAGTAATGTTAACAACTTTTTGTGATAAGTAAAATTATAATGCAATAGCCAAATTAATTAGTTAAGAGCGTTTTGAACTTGATGTGTAAAACCTCTGAGACAGGAAATAGTTTATGTAGTTAAATAACATCGTTGCAACAAAAAATCATTGATTTTTTTATAGTTTGCTTTTACAGTGGACCCAATTGTTAACCTTATTATGTGTATCCAAATGTCCCATGAACAATTAATCTCAATGTGGACAAGATTGTTTTTATCAGACTAGTTACATAGTTATGTAAGTTATTGCACTGCACAGTTTTAAAGAATATCGTTCCTTTTAAGTTGATTTCTGTATCTTTATACTGAATATTGATGTGACTTTAGTATTTTTAGTTGCCTTTTTTTACATGCTTGTTCTTATTTCTGGCAGAAACGATTTTTACATTTACCCTTTTGGAGGCATTTATGTTTTCCCTCTTTTTTAACCTATTTTTATACAATTCTTTTGTGAAATTTTGATTCCACTGTTTGTTTGTTTTATTTTTATGGGCTACTATTATGAATTAATAATGTATACATACTTGTGCATGTGTCAATGGTTTTGAACTGCCGTATCCCAGTGCTCACTCCACAGATCTGTGCCAATCCACAAATATTTTGCTACAATCCACCATCAACTGTGTGCTATATAGGCAGCATTTAAACTAAGTAGTAATTTTATGTTGTGCAATTCGATTTTGTGTGATTTACGTGTTCAAAAGTTTGATAGTGTAAATAGGATTGTTGTAAAAGTATTTGTACAAATTTGTATACTGGTGTGAAACACACCATAATATTTCCAAGTGTTCCCTAATCGACTCCCACCATTCCGTGCAAACTGGTGATTCAAATCACATTTTGAAACTCCTTATTAAACACCTTTGGTAATTTGATCTCGATGAGCACATTTCAAATTTTTTCAAGTAAACATGCACTAACTTATATGCTTTGTCTTTTGTTTTAGCATTGTGTATAGGTTGATTTAGAATTTCCGCTTCAATATAATTTTGTGAAAGTTAACGCTCAATGAATGATGTTTTGATTGAGTGTTTCCTTTAATTTACCCTACCTTTAAGTGTGCAGTCATTCGTGACGGTGGTTGATTCTCTGGTCATTCTATGGTTGTTGTGGGTTGGAGGTGGAAGTACATTGTTGTGCTGGGGTGAAATAAAATGGAGACACAATTCTACAGTGACGAGCGCTTTGTACCCAACAGTGATGAAATATATTGTGAGTAAATTATAATTAGTGGAGAATGTTTGTCAGGTCGGTGGCTCGCTGGAAATCTTGACGCTGGTCCAGGTCGTACGGGAGGTTGTATTTGTTGTGGTGGTTGTGGGTGATGCTGCAAACGGTGGTAATGTATGGGTGGGTTTGACCGGAACCCGAAATCGGTCGTTTTCGCTTTGTTTCTGTAGATTATAGCGGGAGCCTACGGTTGTGATGACGACATGAAGGTATCTGCAATCAAGATACTGATTCACTTTTCGGCGCAACAGACAGCGGGCGTATTTTCCACCCCCCCCCCTTGTGATGACGACATGAAGGTATTCGCAATCAAAAGACTGATTCACTTTTCGGCGCAACAGGCAGCGGTATTTTCCGAATTATTACATTCATCTTTTGTAATATAATATTACCAACAACCATGGGACATATAAAATATCCAGCTAGTGTCAGTTTCTTGAGCTCATGACTAAAACCACCATTTTTTCCCCGGTGTAGTTTTTCCTAACTCACGTTTGGAACCCATTATTCTATGTTTGTTCCATTAACGAATCACAGCTTACTGATATAAGGCGAGGGGTTATTTTTAAGAGGGTTCAACTATTACATATTAGAGGCAAATCTTGTTGGCAGACGCATTTATATTTATTTGTATTCTCTGTAGAATCCAAAGAGGTTCGGGCATTACTCGAGAAATATAATTTATTATTTGCCTTTTTTTGCTGCATCTCATAATTGCCTAAGTTTGTGTGAAAATAACATAGATTACATGGTTCTGTTTATAAAAGTGTCATTACGTGACGTGTCGCAGGCGGTCCCGCATGAGCAGTTTTCAACCGAGCGTTGTATTCTGTGTGACGTCACGTCATAATGAAATTAAACGACTCATACATCATAATGGGTGAGTAACAGGATCTTAATCGACTGTTGTAAAAAATCGACGGGAACGGTCGTATATTGTAAAACGACACCGAGCTCGGCTTGGGATACAAACCCAAAGCCCTGCCTGAAAAAAAAAAGTCCTAAAGGTTGTAAAAATTGCGGCACAAATAAGAGCGAGTGCAAACTCAGGCCCGAATCAAGCTCGTTTTACTCAAACTCCCCCCCCCCTTCGGGCATTACTCGAGAAATATAATTTATAATTTGCCTTCGTAACTAATTTTTACTGCTTCTCATATTTGCCTTAAGTTTGTACAAAAATAACATAGATTACATGGTTCTGTTTATAAAAGTGTCATTACGTGACGTGTCGCAGGCGGTCCCGCATGAGCAGTTTTCAACCGAGCGTTGTATTCTGTGTGACGTCACGTCATAATGAAATTAAACGACTCATACATCATAATGGGTGAGTAACAGGATCTTAATCGACTGTTGTAAAAAATCGACGGGAACGGTCGTATATTGTAAAACGACACCGAGCTCGGCTTGGGATACAAACCCAAAGCCCTGCCTGAAAAAAAAAAGTCCTAAAGGTTGTAAAAATTGCGGCACAAATAAGAGCGAGTGCAAACTCAGGCCCGAATCAAGCTCGTTTTACTCAAACTTGCCTTGCTGAGCAGCAAATGGACGAATTCGCGACAGAGTCGAGTTTTCAAACTTTTATTTAGTTCCTTATGGGTTATAGGCAGGGTTGCCATACCGTCCTTATTTCTAAGATTTGTCCTTATTTTGAAGGGTTATGTCTTAGAAACGTTTATTGTCCTTATTTCTAAGAAATGTCCTTCTTTTTGACTTGCGTCCTTATTTTGTCTTATTTTCAACAATTACAAGGAACAAACTTAGTGAAATGACAGTCAAATCCCTGCTATAAGTTTTGTTTCACTTGTTGCTTGTTTCACCCTTTCATCCCAGCAAGCAGAACTTTATTTGAGATTTGACAATGATGTGAAGCTTTTCTAAAGCCCCCCCCCCATTTAGCTTTAGATAAAAAATCCACTAGGTAGCGTAATAAATTGAGTTGGATCGGTTGCTCTGGGTGAAAGAACACCAATTGCACTAAAACAATCACCCAGCCGATAATGGTTAAAACGTTATGGAGGGCACAACTGGTTGATTAAAGCTAAACGCGCTGCAGCAACACCATACTATGAAACATATAACAAGTTGAAGCAAAACACGACAGTCTGACAAGAAAGAACAACCCTGGTTGTCTCCGACGCAGAAAAAGAAGTTAGAGGAATTTGTTCAATCGCATCAGCTGGTTATTGTAATTATTGTCCAATAGCTATTTCATATTTTGCAGTTAATTAGAAACCTAAGCTTAAACCTCTACGATGAGCACATGTCAATTTTTTTCAAGTAAACATGCATTATATGCTTTGTCTTTTGTTTTAGCATTGTGTATAGATTTGATTTAGAATTTCCGTTTCATTTTGTGAAAGTTTAACGCTGAATGAATGATGCTATGTTGTTTATGTTGATAATTTTCAATTTACCCCCCCCCCTTTTGCAGTTAATTAGAAACCTAAGCTTAAACCTCTACGATGAGCACACGTCAAATTTTTTCAAGTAAATATGCATTATATGCTTTGTCTTTTGTTGTAGCATTGTGTATTGGTTGATTTAGAATTTCCGTTTCAATATCATTTTGTGAAAGTTTAACGCTCAATGGTATGTATTGGGGTGGGTTTGTCCGGAAGACGAAATCGGTCGGTTTTGTTTTGTTTGTGTAGGTTAGCGGGAGCGTAAGGTTGTCATGACGACATGAAGGTATTTGCAATCAAAGGACTGATTCACTTCTCGGCGCAACAAACAGAGGGCGTATTTTCCGAATTATTGCATTTCACTTTAGTAATATAATATTACCACCAACAATGGCACATAGAAAATATCCATCTAGTGCCAGTTTCTAGAGCTCATGACTAAAAACATCCCCCCCCCCTTGTGAGTAAATTATAATTAGCGGAGAATGTTTGTCTGATGAAATGCGTGAACTGACGCATCATGTCGACGAACTGCTACGGTGTAGCTGTAGCGCATTCAGCCATCATTCAACAATTGTTAAAGATATGTATAACTATAACCCACTAGTGGACGCACTGGATGAACGATTTCAACAAACCTTTGGCAGTTGCAGCCATTTGGAGATTGTTGTACGGTTGTCGAATCGGCGTGCTGTTGATGGACACGCCCCCTAGTGGAGCGCGGACAACGATGAAACACGGCACAAGGTGTCGCTGAGGAGCAGGTTGGTGGTCCCCCCCCCCCCCCCCCCCCCCCCCCCCCCCCCCCCCCCCCCCCCCCCCCCCCCTGATGACGACATGAAGGTATTCGCAATCAAAATACTGATTCACTTCTCAGCGCAACAGAAAGCGGGCGTATTTTGCGTATTATTACATGCATCTTTAGTAATATAATATTACTACCAATCAAGGCACATGGAAAATATCCATCTAGTGTCAGATTCTAGAGCTCATGACTAAATTCGCCATTTTCTTTTTCCCGTTTGTTCTTAACTCACTCTTGCAACCCACCATGCTATGTTTGTTCCATTAACGTGACGAATGACAGCTTACTGATAGAAGTGGTTTTTAAATGGGTTCAACCCTTTACCCCCCCCCCTGTGGTGGTTGTTGGTGATGCTGCAAACGGTGGTAATGTATTAGGGTGTGTTTGACCGGAACACGAAAACCGTCGGTTTTGCCTTGTTTCTGTAGATTAGCGGGAGTGTACGGTTGTGCTAAAGATATGACGGTATTCGCAATCAAAATACTGATTCACGTCTCGGCGCAACGGATAGCGGGCGTATTTCCCAATTATTTCATGCATCTTTAGTAATATAATATTACTACCAACCATGACTCATGGAAAATATCCATCTAGCGTCAGTTTCTTGAGCTCATGACTAAAACCACCATGTTTTTCCCGGTGACGTTTTTTCTTAACTCACTCTTGCAACCCACCATTCTATGTTTGTTCCATTATACCCCCCCCCCATTAGACACAAATCTTGTTGGCAGACGAATTTGTATTCTCTGTAGAAGCAAAAAAGGTTCGGGGGTTACTCGAGAAACATAGTTTATAATTTGTTTTTTTGTTTTTTGTTGTAACTATTTTTGCTGAATATTTTAATTGCCTTACGTTTGTGCGAAAATAACATAGATTACGTGTTTCTGTTTCATCAAAATGTTTTTTGCAGTTCCGCATGAGTAGTTTTCAATCGAGCGTCGTACTTTTGTGTGACACCATAATGGGTGGGTAACGAGATCTCACCGAACTCAGGTTGGGCCAGAAGCAAACCCAAAGCCCTGTCTCAAAATTAAAAAAAAACAACAACTAGGCCTTAAGGTTGATGTAATTTCGGCACCAAAATACCCCCCCCCCATTAGACACAAATCTTGTTGGCAGACGAATTTGTATTCTCTGTAGAAGAAAATAAGGTTCGGGGGTTACTCGAGAAACATAGTTTATAATTTGTTTTTTTTTTGTTTTTTTTTTTGTAACTATTTTTGCGGAATCTTTTAATTGCCTTAGGTTTGTGCGAAAATAACATAGATTACATGTTTATGTTTCATAAAAATGTTTTTGACGTGACGTGTCGCAGGCGGTTCCGCATGAGTAGTTTTCAATCGAGCGTCGTACTTTTGTGTGACATCATAATGGGTGGGTAACGAGATCTCACCGAAATCAGGTTGGGCCAGAAGAAAACCCAAAGCCCTGTCTGAAAATTAAAGAACAACAACTAGGCCTTAAGGTTGTTGAAATTGTGGCCCCAAAATGACCAAGTGCAAACTCAGGCCCGAATCAAGCCCGTTTTATTTAATACTGCCTTGCTAAACAGCAAAGAGACGGATTCGCGACAGAGTCGAGTTTTAAAACTTTTATTTATTTTTTTGGTTCTGTAGGCAATATTTCAATTCAACAACATTGACGCTTTGTTCTGATTTGCGAAATCCAGCAAAGCCTGACAAATCTTATTTTTAGTTTTTATCTGGTAACTTGGTTGGTTCCGCAATAATGTGACTTAGCAGTTAAGAATAGGTGGAATTATAACTCATTATACAATATTCAACATTTAAACTTGATGTAACTTATTTGCACTTTTTGTAGTTGAAAACTTTCAAGTGAAAAGATTTAGTTACCGAGTTACGTTTCCCGTGATTTTGTCTTCCACTTCAGCGTAAAACGTTTTTACATCGTTAATTGTACGCTCTGGTGACTCCAATCCGCCGTCTTAAAACGATGGCGAGGAAGATTTTGTTTCCCCGCTAGGTGAAGTACTGAGTCGTTAAAATTGACTAAACCAGTGGTTCCCAACTTTTTGTTAACCTTGGTCCCCTAAAAGTAGGTTTTGGGCTTCGTGGCCCCCTCCAGTTAACCCCGTAAGACCAGTGGTATCCTTAAAAAAATAAAATGGCAAACTCGTGTTGAAACTTGGTACTGATTTCGGCTTTAACAGGTCGAATAGAGTAAACAAGAATCCGGAATTGTTAAAAACCTCAATATAAACAAACAGTGTGTGAAATAGTCGATTAAATTAGGAAATAAAGTTAAAAAGTAAATGGCTTTTTGTGGGTGTTTCTGGTGAATGTACATCCGTGTCCCCCCAGAACACAGCTTGTGGCTCCCTTTGGGGGGATATGGGCCCTGGTTGAGAACCACTGGACTAAACCATGTTTTGCTCTTCACTAGCACTTGTTCAAGCTAAAATACCCAGAAACAACCCAAGCCCGGAATAGACTTCAGTCGTGAGAGTTACTTTCTCTTCATAAAACAAAACACGGAGACACAGTTACAGTAATAAAGTTTCCAAGTTGGGAATAACGCAGCAACGTTAGCTCGTTGTGAAGTGCAGAAAGTAAAAAACACAATTAGAGGAATGAAATGGAACGCGTTGCAGCTACACCGTTATTACCAAGCTCCCCCCCCCCTTTTGCTCTTCACTTGCACTTGTTCAAGCTAAAATACCCAGAAACAACCCAAGCCCGGAATAGACTTCTGTCGTGAGAGTTACTTTCTCTTCATAAAACAAAACACGGAGACACAGTTACAGTAATAAAGTTTTCAAGTCGGGAATAACGCAGCAACGTTAGCTCGTTGTGAAGTGCAGAAAGTGAAAAACACAATTAGAGGAATGAAATGGAACGCGCTGCAGCTACACTGTTATTACCAAGCTAAATGTGATTATGAGCTCACAGGAGAGTAATTGTTGTAAAACAACGCCTTGTCGCTCGAAAACGCTTTGAAGGCTGAATTTGATCCAACGTATTTTGTATAGGTCTGTCGTGCTGTGATTTGATAACCAGTTGTAATGTTTTCTAACCGTGGTTTAAGTTTAACTTTCAAACAATTTGTTTGCGACGCGGATATGTTACGAAATTTCTTAGTTGATAAATCGCAGAAAATAAAACTTTGCATCAACTGAGCTGACGTGGGTGGGTCATATGACGTCATTCATGGTCTGCTACGCGTCACGCATCAGTGCCGTTCAGCGACCCCAACCCACCAGCTTTGTTATTGTTGCAAAGTTGAATCACTCTATCGACATTTTGAAACTCGTTCTGTACCACATAAATTGGTCGGTAAACTTTGCTAACTCTGCAATATAATAAACGCTGGTTTGTATGCTTGAGATACGTTACGTATAGCAGAGCCAGATAAAGGAACGTGGCAAAGTTCATGAATGCTACGGTTCTCACTCTGAATCTAAAACTCCGACTTTAATAAGTTTGGCAAATGTACGTTACATGTGTTTTGAAATAGTGAAAAATCGTAAAATCCGGCAAATTTTTTTATTTTAATTTCGAAAAAAGTTTATGTAATTCATAGTTGGAGGTGGAAATTTGAATAATCTTCTCATATTTTCCTGCAACAGAGGTTTTCAATCGGGTTTAGATTTATTGAAGCAGAATGTGTTAGGTTTGTGGGATCAGTGTGTTTTAAATAAATTTTTAAATTAAATTTTCTCTTTAAAACCTGTAAAGGGGTAAACATGAGAGAAAAGTCGAGAACCCGTTGCTCAATAGAATAAGAAGATTAATCGTCTGTAAAACCTTGTAAGTGTGCAGAACCTGTGACTTCCCAATTTCAAAATGCTACATTAAAACAGAACAGCTAAAATGACTCGAGAATTAAACTTATCTTTCTACAGATAAAACTTTGCAACAAAGATAGCGATTTTGTTATAAAGCCCCCCCCCCCCGCACAGTTGCAGTTCCCAAATAGGGAATAACGCAGCAACGTTGGCACGTTGTTAAGCTAAAAAAATTGGAATGCACAATTAGTGGATCGAGGATAACGCGTTGCAGCTACACCGTTATTACCAAGTAAAATGTGATCATGAGCTCACAGGAGAGTGATTGTTGTAAAACAATGCTTTGGCGCTCGAGAACTTTATTC
>QLIY01002029.1:11615-23377 GCA_003260075.1 Phallusia mammillata
ATTAGTTCTGGGTCGAAAAAGTGACCAATTATTTTCCAATTCATCTCTCATCATTTTGTATATTTCAAACTGATAATCCACACTTGAATCGGCGTTGAACAATTCCTCGTCATTCGATAAATCTTGGTACAGGGAAATCCCACCTTGAAAAAACAAACTAATTGTTTTACAGGACATCTCTGGTTATTTCGTTGAAATTTAATGCAGTCGTATTAAAAGAGTAACTGTTAGCACAACACTGAAAGAACTTGTGAAATATATCAACTGTATGCAGTATTTTGGTAATCAAATCACAAGTTTAATGTATTTCCAGCTTAGGTTAAAATACTATACACAATACCTTTGGTCATCCGCGACAAAGTGAAGTCAATTATTCTTATCGAAATCCCGCTTGTTTCTGAACTGTAGTTTGTCCCATTCAGAGTAAAACTGAACGATTTTGTTTCAATCTTCTGCACAAGGATGTTACCCCAGTGAAGATCGTGATGTTCGAACATTAAAGTATGCTCGGCCACTGCTAATCCACTGATGGTCTGCTTCAAAGCTGAAAGTGACTGAAAAATGAAGTGTTTTTTACTAACCGTGAAAGTATGTGATACGCTGCAGACATTGCACACTCTTTCAACTGACAATGTATCAGTGCAGCTGGTGATGAGAAATAGGTTATAGTAGCTAATTTAGCCACTAGCTGAAAAGCCATCCCTGACCATCCTGTTTGGTGCCACAGCTTGGCATAAACAACAGAAGAATTTGACGCCTTGGAAATCAAAGTAGGTCAATCGCTAATTAAAATGATGTTGGCTTTAATAGGCCGCTTTTTGTAGCATGGATTACAACAGAATAAATACAATACCTGGGATGCATTATTAAACTTGAAATGATACCCCCCCCCCCCAATTCCGCCATCAGCAAATTCAAACAAAACATAATGCTGGTTTGGGTTTGGCAAGAATGGGCGATCATTTTCTGATGCCTTCCCGTTGTTATATATGTCCCATGCATCGAGAAGCACAGCTGGGTATGGCCCATATATCAGATGAAGTCTATTAAAACAAATGTATTTAACTTTGGACTCACCTCCCCCCAAAATTAATTTTGCAAATGTAGTGTGTTGTTTGCCAAAACAAAAAGCAACAAATATTATAATGCATATACCTTATGGCGTAACACAAATTTTGAACAAGGCAATACGTGGCAAAGGTTTTAGTTGTCAGTTTTGAACTACGAGCCGGATAATTTTAATTAAAGTCTGTTTATATACTTAGATTTTAATAATTACGCTCGAGAGTCGGATGGGTCACAGTCCCTGACGCAGCCTTTCCCAAACTGGCATTCATTAGGCGATTTTTACGAGACTGCAAAAAGTTCATGTCTTTCCATGATCTTATTTGTACTCAGAATATGGCGCTGTTTAGTTGTAGAATTTTGAAAAATATGAAAGTGGCACATACCAACTAATGCACATCTATTTTACCACAAAGATCTAAAAAGGCAATTGTTCGCATGCAATTATTGTTATTCTGTGCTATTGTCTGTGACGTAACAAACTGCTTTTGGATGATACTTATGCCTTTGTAATCCTTTTATACCAGGTAAAATGTATTATGAATGTTTGGACAATCTTTAACATCCCTGGGCCGTAATTAGGTGATCCCTGGTTTACAACATTGGCAACGGAAACTTCTGGTAGTTCCATTGCTGCATGTGTTCAAAAAAACTGTCATTTTATGCCTGTTTCAAGGAGGCGGTGGACAAAAAAGGTTAAGAACCGCTGATTAAAACCAAGTGTTTTTTATGGGATCTATCTGGCTTCACCAAATGCCACATGCGCGGTAAGGTTCATAACTTATTATCACCAATATTGTCAGTGCACAAACACATACATTACTCACAAACTTGCTTAACTGGGATGTGAGACTCTTTAAAGTCACGTTGCCCAGCTGGTGTAATAGTTATGACATCATACTCTGTTTTTGTTGTGATGGGCACTGATTGGAGGCAGGACAATAATCTGGTTCTGGGGCACCTTGTTATCTGTAATAAAGTGGGTTGGTTTAAAAAGTAAAAAACATAAATGTAACTGTTTTATGTTTAACTTACACAAACCATTCAAACAACTTTACTCGTAAAAATTTTTGAAGCACCATGCTGCAGTTTCAACAGGTATAATTTACATTAGATATGTGACCTCAGACATTACAGCGATTAGTCTGAGTTTATGTACGTATAACAACAGGTTCATTTTACCACTTGACATTAAATTGTGTTAACATATTTGTGGTGCTAGGACTTGTTTTAGCAAAGAAAAATTGTACAAAACTAATTAATATCAGTTACTTATTTCACCTTGTTCGGGATTCTTATGCTGATGAAGCATTTTGACAAAAATTGCTGGCAAGAGTAGCACAAAATAGGTTTCCCGCTCTGTTTAAAAACAAAAACAAAATAAGTTGCTTGCTTTGCACATGCTTGAAGAAAGCGGGCTGTTAAAAGGAGCATGGGTCAATTAAAAAACACACATTAGAATCCACCATATAAATATACATGAAGGGAATTTTTAGGGTGCAAGCAGAAGTATTTTATAATAGCTGCTTCCCTACGGATTTTAAGTAGGGTAGCATGCCACCCTGCCACCCAAGCAATCAATGCAGGGCAAACTTGTTGTATACTTTCTGAGGCAAAACCAAGGTTATCTTTATGGCAAGGTACTTCAACTCAGAAGTAGTAATCTATACAGTTCTCAGTAATGTATATAGATTAGCGTTGTGAAAAAATTAGGTTATGTGCAAATTAAGGCCAGTTTGCCTTTTACAATCCAAAACAAAGTTACTAACACATCAGATAACAATTTGCGGACAAATGTTAAATGTTAGTTTTATGCAATGCACATTACCACTTTCGTGGATGTTAGTTAACTGTTTGCTATATTAAGTTACATGAAAATAAACATATTTACATTCCAATTAAATGGTCATTTAAAATGTGTTTTTTACTATCATGTCAATTTTGTCGTGTATTGATATAGATTTGCACAAAGATAAACAAGTATTTGATATTTTTAAATACTTACCTTCCATGAGACAAACTTGCTTTAAGTGAATAACAAAGATCACCGTAGCCATGGCCATCATAAAGACATTATCCCACAATAGTTGTTGCGGTAACAACAAATTCTCCCGTTTCTGACACATTTCCCCCCCCCCCCCCCCCCCCCCCCCCCCCCATAACACAAGCGCTTCTAATCGAGCACTTGTTGACGAATCGGGTGACCAACGTCACTTGGCGTCAAAGCCTCAAAATTTTTCCCCCCCCCCCACGCATTTCTTGCTCTCCTGACATTTGTAATGTGTTGGGCAACCAACGTCACTTGGCGTCAAAGCCTCAAAATTTTTTAGCAACATTTTTAGTGACATAAGAACCCATATATAGTGGCTCTGGTTAAGTTAATCATTAATTAAAACAAAACCCCCCCCCCCCCCCCCCCCCCCCCCCCCCCCCCCCCTCGTGTACACTTGTCACCGTTGTATTAATTTCCTAAACAACAATACAAGATATTTTTGTTAATTTTGATTTGGCTGGAATTATTTAAAAACACAATACCAAGAAAATATTTAAAACAAAGCAATGCTGTAGAACTATATTAAACCTATTTAAGCAAACAAAACGTATAAATTTAGTTTTATTTAGAGGTTTTGCTTGTCTTAAACATTTTCTTTTAACCAATGTTGTTTTCTTAACAAGAACATGTGCAAACTCTCTGTGGGTCCGGATTGACAACAATCGATGATAAAATAGAAAACATACGTTGAATTTTTTTAAGAATAAATTTGCACTTACAAACAGTCGTCAGTCGAAGGCTGCGTAGTTAATGGGAAGCAAGCATTTAATACTTCTAAAACATCCCTAAAACCTTTTTTGTTTGGGAATTATTATATTATATGCAACACAACCAGGCACTTTAAATAAATGGCGCGTTTAAAAGTCACAAGAAAATGAGCTCGTTTCTTATTTCCACCAAATCAAAGAGCGACAGTTGGATAAGACCTTTATGCGGAGAGAAAGTTCTCCTTTGTAAGTCTATGATTAAAAGCCCCCCCCCCCGAGAACACGCATTCAGTTTTTGGCAAAGGCTTTAATTGTTCTGCCGAGCACATCTGCAACAGGCTAAGTACGTGTTTCCAATTTTCGAACCCCAGCTATGACTATAATTAAGGTAGTGGGTATTGTTGCGATATGCTGAGCGTTCGCGTCCGGTTTGTGTTGGTCACGGTCAAACTAGTTTAAATTGTCGGCGTTCGGTTTGCGATAAGGAATTTGGCTTTGAGCGCCTAAAACGAATCTTAACTGATGTAGGGGTAAAAGTGGCAATGAAACCTTAACAAACGGGTGTTACCAAAACCTATAGACCCCAAGTTCTTTTATAAGTTGCCCTGCTGTGATTATGACGTTGTGTAGGCTACTTCGTACAAGCTAAAGAACACTTCTCGTATTGGTGTTGGAAAGTCGATTTATTAATTCCAATTCAAATAGTCTCAATCACAATGATGGGAAGCACTTCTGAGTCCAGCTTTGCGCGCAATTTTACAGCCAAAGTCCCCAGCAACCATCGAACAATAAGTTGTTAACTGTCACTTTTGGGGCCATTTAGTTTCATGACATATGTTTTATGCACTTATTTTCCATTTCACGTATCCCGCTGTTTTATGTCATAGTATTTTTGCGTTGAAACGAATTTACTTCATTGCTATGCAGAAGCCAAATGTTTCTTGAGGGCAAAACGTCAACAAAATTACAATTTAATCGAAAGGGTGAGTATTTTGACTTACGCGACATCGGTAGGTCGATAACTTTGTTAAATATGCAGCCTGGTTGAAATAACGTTTGTTCAGTATTTTCTGGAATAAACCTGTTCAAATAAAACTAACTCTTATGTTGGTTGGGTTAACAACAGCAAGCTATGTGAAATTGTTTGCTAGAAAAAGTTTAAAGCATGTTTTCATACGCATCCGGACTTGCGTGGATATGCTACAATGAAACAAATACCAAATATATTTTCAAGTTGCGTGGGTGAATTACACGTATAGCGCCACGGCGAATTGGAAAAACACAATTGTTTGTTCGTTTGCAGGTATACAGTCGCATTTTGGTTGACAAAGGTGATTGGTTCATGTTTCACTTGACTTGTTCCAACAACGTTTGCTCCGTGTTTCGGGGTTGCCCTTAACCTTTCACGCTACACAACGCATGAATGTTACATACAATTATTTTCAGTTTGTTCAATTAAGTTTCGCCATAATTTGATTTGGTGGGCAACAGTGAAAAAAGGTTATTCAAAGCGGTCGCGCCTCATATGATTTCAACGTTGCGCAGCTATTTTTAGCTACAGACTACACCCACGCCCCAATTCACGTCAATTTGTATTCAACTGCAGGCAGTATGGGTTGGGTTCGTTGCCCTCGGCTCGCCACGTAGGCAGACATTCTAGTTACTTTAGAAAATCATAGCTGCTTGTAGTTTCCATAAGCGCATTCGAAAATAGCTTGTAAGTTATTTATGCTAAAAGTCGGAAACAATCATGATTTCATACGTTTTTGAATAATTTATTTTTAAAAGTGGCAACATACCAAATTTTTACTAGATATAACTGATAAGAGTTACTTTAATAATTTCAATTTGCTTGCTCATAATTCGCACAATATATGTCCCTTAGCTTAATGCAGCAGCAGAGCAAGAGGAATTTGAAAAAAAAAGAAGAGAAAAGAAATTTCACATCATGTTTAAAAAACGCAAAGAGGCCAATGACAGCGTAGTGGCCTAAATCGAAAACTTATTTTTTGCAATTAACCTGAATTGCATGTTTACCATAACTTAGTTCGATTTAACTTTACGAAAGTACAAAGCGACTATACCGAGTTTATCGTTCACAATCGAACTTGGCCTTTTTGTTTTAAGTTACGCTACTTTCTGAGTAGTGTGTCATGTGCGTCTAACTTACTGAGGTATTTTAATAATTAGCAATAATATGCAAACCAATAATTTTATGTACTTTAGTGCTGCAACAGTGTTTTTAGCAAAAATAAACTATTTTTATGGACATAGGGGGGTTAACCAAAAGGGAAATCCCGATTAGTGATTGTTTTCCAATTTGTGTTTATACTTTTTACAAAATCTGTAAAATGTTTTTGGGTAAAGTGAGTGTGGTTTTCTAACGTTACTTGTTTTTGTTCAAATCGCAAACTCGCCAGCACAACAATCTCTTGAATTGTTAAGAGCGCATTATTCACACGATCGTAAAAATTTCTCGGAAATTCTTTGCAACTGGGATTCCAGTTTGTTTAAGCAATTTACGAAACAAATTTAGTTTCCTGCGCTGGTCGCATTGACAACGTTTGACGTCAATGCAATAAACTTTGATTTATTTGTCGCTTCTGGCTGACACTGTCATGTTGATAAAAATTAAGGTGAAATACTCTGTAACCTTTCATTATTTTTACTTGCTCCTGCATTAAATTAAACAACTAAACCGAACAATATCAAAACTTACACTCTTAATTTTTCTATCCACATCTAACATGTAGGGATACAATGGTTTATGGTCATTAGAACAGAATTTAAGTTAAATGGTATTATCGTGCTATTTATGAAAGACCCTAAAGTGTGATTTTATTTAATCAAATTGTCATTTTGCAATTCAAAGAATTCATAAATTCAATCTTAGCTAATGTGATACAATTCTTCGATCGCAGTTTGTGCCATATTAATTTATATTTTTCATTGTCTATTGCATCTAAAAATAGATTGATTTTAAACAGTCCCATCTAAACCAGCACAAAACCCGATCATTGCACTGTACTGATACTAATTAGTAACTAAAAGTTCACTTTCCGATCGTAATTAGTGGTACATTGTGTTCGATGAACCTAAACTTTTAACATATTATTAGCATATTAATAGAGATGTACCGAATTGGATCATAATTTTAGTTCCATTTAAAGATTTATTACCTAGTGCGATTTTTGTTATGGCGTAGTTTGAAAGATTGTGTGGTACCTTATAAGCAGGGTTCCCATTAACTTGGACCCCAAAATATGGACTACAAAAAACCTTTTTGAACAAATCTTTGCATATATATATGAGCCATGACATATTGCATGTCACATTTTTGTCAGAAACAATCTGTTCCAGCAACTCCGTTCACAGAAATGACTTTGTGCATCTCATGACAGCTCAGGTCTAGATTTACTTGTAGCAGGGATTTGACTTTTAACTGTTGAAAATAAGTCAAAAAGGTCCATTTCTTTGAAATTAGGACAATAAAGACATTACCCTTCAAACTAAGGACGAGTCTTCGAAATAACGAGGGTATGGCAACCCTGCTGATTAAGCCGAATAGACACATCTTATGCTTTAAAATTGTATCACAAAAGATTCGTTTTCAGCCGAAATGCAACAAATTATACGCGGGAAACGGAATCTTCTAAAATTGGCTGATGTGGCTGAATAAATTCAGCAGACCGAATATCGGTCCATCTCTACAGATTAAACCTTTTCAAATTACAGTAATCGCGCTTTCCCATGATGTTACAGTTAACAGTTAATATTTAAGCTGACCCCACCCATATTTGACTTTTATAGCTTCAAGCAACTTCCTCATTTGACATTTAGTGTTAAGTGGGCATAAAGTGATGCTGTTTTGTAAAATGTAGATTTATTGTTACACCTAATATGTACAAACATAATTGGATGCTGTAAATACAAACAAAAAGATGTCAAAGACAAGGTAAACTCTAAAAGTGGCATATGTTTAATTTAAATACCTGTATATTCATGTTATTGTTTTCCTTGATTGCATTTATTAGAAAAGTAATAAGCTAATTGTTGAAGTCATAAGTAAAATTTTCAACAATAATGATTGATTGCTTAGTAGATTTTTGCCAACTGTGACTACATGGTGGTTTAAAGAAAAGTTATTTCTTTGCCAGGAGAGTTTGAACTGATTATTATTTAATTCAATTTGCACAGAAGTGTACAAAAAAGAACGCTGCATATTTGGTAATGAAAATAAATCTTCACCCATGTTTTTGTTTTATTTTTCCAGGCAATGTGTTTATGAATTACAAAAGTCTTTTTTTCTTTGACATATTACAATCTCAAATTGCTTGTGTTTCAGTGAACCACCATCATCTTCTGATGATCAAGCTGCTGGAGAAAGTATCAAAAATATAAGAAAACAAATTCGACAAACCAATTGGCCTGAATACCTCAGAAAACTTGGGTTTTCGGACCCCCCCCCCCCCTCAGAAAACTTGGGTTTTCGGACAACACTGTGGAGCAATGTGTCAGTGAAAGTGAAGTGAGGTTAAATCCATACTGGATCAAATTGCAAGGTAATTATCTCACAGGCGCCAACTTTTAATTTGTCTGGATATGCCACGTTACATGACATCATTTAGTGACATACCAAATATCTTTACAAAGATACTGAATACTCCTACCCCCCCCCCTGCAAGGTAATCACCTCAGAGGCACTGACTTTTAATTTTTCTGGGTATGCCACATTACATGGCATCATTTAGTGACATACCAAATATCTTTACAAAGATACTGTATAAGCCTCATGTAGTTCACAAAGGCTAAACTTGTATATCATGTGGTTGATAAATTAAAACCCTGGCAGCAGCTTCCGCCGCCCCGTCTGTCGGCGCTGGTACTGCTCTTTGCAACAACACTGTTGTTGTCATATTGTCTTTTAGTTCTGATATTGCTTAAATACCTTACAAATGCAAACACATCTGTTTTTTGAGTCGGTTATGCAGCTTTTACACCTGTGTTCGGCGCCTATGAAGCATCTGTTTGTGCAGAAGCGTATAAAGGCATCAATTTTATAGAGCTCTTCTGGCAATTGTGTTTATGCCGTTCCGACGTCCCATACAGGTCACCTTATGACTGTAAATAACACTGAAAGCACATAGTACAGTGCCAAGAATAGTTGTTTAACAGCGGTGCATAAATAGTAAATACAATTGCCAGAAAAGTCCCATAAATTCGATATTATGTCTGATAGCAAGAGCTTATGTAATAACAGTATGTATAACACTTTTCAAATCCTAAATTTGATTTTATTTTTACCCCCCCCCCCCGCTGCCCCGTCTGTTGGTGCTGGTACTGCTCTTTGCAACAACACTGTTGTTGTCATATTGTCTTTAAGTTCTGATATTGCTTGAAAGCCTTACAAATCTCCGAGCCCTCGTGTTGGAGATAAAAAAAAACAAAATTCAATGACATTTTACGCTTACCAAACTCTTAAAGGACCGAAGTCGTTTAAATGCAAGCGATCAGTAGAAGGTCTGTAAACACAGCATCTAACAACATCACTTAATCACACTAGTGATGGACGGCCAACTTTAAGTAACAATAATGTTACTGGAATAATTACATAGTTCGGTTCAAAATAACACGGGGTTGGACGACGGCGAATTCGCGTCTGAATATAGGTTTCATATAAAATCAAATCCAAAATTTTAACAACACAGTTTAAACATATGCTTACCGGTCACTAAATGTACAAGTCTCACAATCGACGATTCAGTTTCTAAACAGCATAATTTTCCTGTTCGTTACACCAAAAACAAACATAATTCACCAGTTAAAAAACGCATGCAGACGCTGTAAGTTCCAGTCACTAATAAACACGAGGCGGTCTCGCTTACAAGACGTGATACCAACAAACAATGCCAAAGTTGTGACATCAGAATCACCGATAGTGTACCAGACAATGTATCAGGTTGCACAACACTGTGTCATACACAGGGATAAAGGCTACTGGCGGGAAACACAGAAAACATAAACATATGTACAGGGCGATGTAACAGTATGTATAACACTTTTCAAATCCTAAATTAGATTTTATTTTTTTGTGTACGCAGATGAACAGGGTAGACTTATTATTGGACTGGAAAAAATGGTAGCAGAAGAGATATTTACTTCCAAACGAAATGAAAAAGTTGATCAAATTTTGACTTACAACTGGGTCAAGAAATCTGTTGTGCGAAGTAAGTTGGAACTATTTAAAGTGTGTTTTGAATCAGAGAAGAAGTAAACCAATGATTCTTAACCAGAAGAGGTTTGACTGCTAGATTAGCATGTGGAGATTTTATTTAAATTAAGCCATAAACTGCATTGCATTATGTGTAAGAGAAAAATCATCTCAAAATTACACAACACAATGCTAAAACTGTAGTTTAAAAGATTTTAAAACGTCTGGTAGCTAATTATGGGTCCTCTTACCTAAAGAATGACCCAGTGGTTCACCAACAGGCCCTCAAAATGTAATTTTTTATAATCTGCTTTACTGAATAAAGTACATAATTTAAGAGTTTCATGCTGTGTTGCGTAGTGCGATGTAAGGTATTGTAAATAATTTTTAAACTTTTTATTTGATTGACATAAGCATTTGCAGCATATCTACACTGTAAACCCATGATTACATTTACTATTGCTAGTGTGAGCAATACTTGAAAAATCTATTATTGCTTCATATTTCTATTTCAGATCGCAACCGAGCATGGTTTATTTATAATTTTTTGAGTCAATATCCAAGTGGTGACTTTTTTAAAGCAAACATTGTTCGGCTTAAGTTTCAACTCAACGAGGATCAAATCACTCAAATCGAACATGATTATGAGGGAAACATTAAAGAACAACGATACCACATGGTCTTAACTTGGATGAAAGCAAAAAAGCTCAGTAAGATTTGATATTGACTTTTTCAGATTTCACAGCGTCACATATGAGCATAAAAGCATTTTACCTATATTGTCTCATCAGTCCAGCTAATGACAAGACATAGGCTGTATTGGCTGGTGTAGCCATCTAATGGCACTCCAGTTTGTTGGGAGTAACATACAGATAAGCCATACCTTGACTAAATCTGTTTACTGCCACAACTCGGCATTAACCATAGCTGCTGAATTAATGAGACATTATAGGTCGAAATAGTGTCACATGTGCACAAGTTTAAACACTTTAAACAGTTATTTGTCGAAGCTGGATTAAACTTTCCATTATCTTAGTCGGTGAAGCCAAACATGGTAGCAGTTGCTAACGTATAAACCCTTAAATCCAGTTCAGATAAAACTACTAAAAATAAAATAAATGGTAAAATAAATAATTTTTTTGTCGGGTTATTAACAGCTGACAAATGTAACTTCACATTTTTTTTTTATATTTCAATCAGTTACACTTGTTGTAACTCGGTTGCTGTAAAAATGAATTTAATTGTTTACATTAGCAAAAAGCAACAACACAAAGATCTAACCATGTTTTGTTTTAGATTCTGTGAAGAAAGTTGCAAAAGCTCTAAAACACATAGAGCTTGTTGCTCCTGACATTTCCAAATCAGAATCAAAAGCAGCTGGATCTTCAACTAAAGGTTGGTTCATTTGTACTTGTAAAAAACTTATGATATTTGTGGGTAAGTTATTCATAACAAGTTAGGTCTGCAAGGGGTGTTGTAATGAATTAACACAATCATCAAAGCATTTGTTTGGCAAAGTATAACTGCGACAGGCACCGGGTGTAAGTTAATACTACTTGACCGCTATGGCCAACCAGTATATACCACATGACTGCTGTGGCCAACCTGTATATACTGCATTACCACATGGGCCAACCTGTATATTCAGCAGTCACGCTGTATATACATGTTGGCCACAGCAGATTTAAAAACACAATACCAAGAAAATATTTAAAACAAAGCAATG